>JASCZI010212225.1:6635-27741 GCA_036250425.1 Stylosanthes scabra
AGTTGCTATTAGCAACCATTTGAACATTTGAATGACCAAAATAAAGTTGGTTGCTAAATCGGTTGCTAAATAAAACTTAGCAACTGATTTAGCAACCACCATTGATGCCATAAAAGTTGGTTGCTAAATCGGTCGCTAAACAAAAATTAGTACCAATTCAGCAACCAATTTTTTTTTTCATTTAAAAACATGGTTGGTTGCAAAATCGGTTGCTAACATTTCAAATTAGCAACTCATTTAGCGACCAAATGAAATTAAAGAAAAACTATCTGTCTCTAAATCGGTTGCTAATATTTTAGTAACTTAGCAATCGATTTAGCAACCAAATAAAAGGAAAATAAAAATTATTTTCGGTCTCTAAATCGGTTGCTACTATTTTAATAACTTAGCGACCGATTTAGCAACCAAACTAAAATAAGGAAAAAAACTTGGTTTCTAAATCGGTTGCAAATATTTTAGTAATATAGCAACCGATTTAGCAACCAATATATATGTTTATGTTTTAAAATGATCAGTTGCTAAAAGATATTATAACATATAAGAAATTAAATTCAAAATAAAATAAAAATAAAAAATGATTTGTAAATCTTCTTCTTCCTACAGTTTCTTTGTTTCTAAATCTCATAAACCCTAAACCTTTTTCACCAACGCCACCACAGCCACCGCCTCTGCTCATTCGCCGTCGGGTCACCATTGCTCCGCCACGACTCCGTCGTCGTCATCTCACAGTCAACGTATCTTCACCATAGCTGTGACGTCACCATCGTCAATTCGTCCTCGCCATCGTCGTCAGTGCGTCCTCGCCGTCGCGTCACCGTCGTCAGTGAGTCTTCACCATCGCTGTCGCGTCTCCATCGTCAGTGCGCCTTTAGCATCGCCGCCTTCACCTCGTGCCGCTTCTTTCCGTCGTCAAGCTCTATCGTCTCCGTTCATCTTTGTTCATCCGGGTTTAGTATCTTCTTACTGCATCTCTTCGTTCATCCAGAGTTAATTGCTAATTGCTATGCTCATCTTGCTAGTGATTCCTAAAGAAGGTATCTTTGTTATTCTTGAGTTTTATTAATGACTCCTAAAGAAGTGATCACAGTAGTTATCATACATTTTCCATTTTGGTATACAAAGGTGCTGCATGCATTACACATATGAGGCCAAGGCTTCCATATATTGTCAGGCTAAATTTATTCACTTTAGCTAAGTAATTTCTTATTTGATTTTGATATTTTTAGGCTGAATTTAACCATGCTAAAGAAGAGGCTACTCAAAAGGCGGCTGAAGATGGAAGTAGTGCACCGGATGAGATGGATTTGTGGTGCGACATAGCTGGAGTTAAAAAGGGAAGAGTTTATGGATTTGGAATTGAATCCACTACAATTGATAAGAGGTCTAGTTGTCATGATTCCAGTTTTCATTGGTTGCAAAGATCGGAACATGAAGAATTAGTAAAGAAATTAGAAGGAGAGAGTAGTTGCTTGAAAACTAGACTAGAGAAGGCAGAACATGCTATTGAAGAAAATAACAAATTGGTTCAAGAAATGATGAAGATGATGAAATTTCAGGTTGCAAATCCTCAAGTAGGGGGTGATGGTGGAAAGGCACATGAAGAATGATCATAATATAGTAAATTTAGCGTAATAATTTTTATTACTTAGATATTATAGTTGCATACTGGATACTTATATGTTGATGAAGATGTTTAGCAGTCTTTTGCTAATTATAAGTAGGTATATGAATATTTTGTTTGTATGAAGAGCTTTATTAATGTTTATTCATATTTTGTTGAATTTCTTACCCAAAAACAATATTTTGTTGAATTAAATTTATATATGAAAAGCAGGTATTAATTAGGAAAATTAAATATAATTTATAATTAGGGAACTAGTAATAGTGGTTAAATTAGCTACTGAAAATATAGCAACCGATTTGGTGACCAAAAAGTTGGTTGCAATAAGGGAAGAAAAGTTGCCATTAGCAACCGATACAGCAACTTAAAACTTGGTCACTATTTAGCAACCGATTCAGCAACCAAAATGTTGATCATCATTTAGCAACCGATTAATGTAGCAACCAATTTAGCAACTGAAATATTAGTTGCCATTTAGCAACCGATTCCTTTAGTAACCGATTTAGTATAATATAGATTTTGTTGAACTTAACTAAAAATCGGTCACAAATTCGGTTGCTAAAATTTAGCAACCAACATCGGTTGCTATTTTAAATTTAGCAACAGACTATATCGGTTGCAAAATCGGTTGCTAACAACCAAATTTTAAGAAAAATCGATTGCTAAATCGGTTGTTGTTCTGATTTTTTCTTGTAGTGTATATATATATATATTTTGAAATAGATTATTTTTTATGTAGTTCTAATAACATGAATAAACAAATTAAATACTATTTTATGTAATCAAAATTCATTAATTAGTTCGGTTTTTTCATTAATTAGGATTTACTGAAACCATAAGAATTTTTTTTTAAATTCACAAAATAATTTTTTATTAAAAAATAATATATTACTAATATGTCTTTTAAAAATAACATTTACATAATCAAATTTAATTAAAATAGTGACAATCGAGTTCAAAACAAATTATAGATTGTTATTCATGGAAAAACAAAGTCTGACCAAGAGTATAACAAAAATCAATGATTCTTTGTACACCAAAATCAGTCACAAGTGTATAATACCTATTAAAATAGAAAAACACACTAAAAATGAGTTAAATTATATATATTTTATATTCCAATATATAACTGGTGGCTGATTTTGGTGGTTGGTTTTAGTGTAAACACTACTACATTATCTCTCTATAGCGACGACAGCTAGTGACGGCTCACGGATGCGGAGATTAGCAACGTCCATGACGTTGATAAAATGGAGGAGCCGTCGACAAAAAACTATGGAAATCGAGGAGAATCGGGGGCAGAGATTAGCGACGGCCAAGCAGTCGGTAAGCCGTCGCTAGATACTCCCGCCTTTTGACGCATTGACGGCAACCCCTTAGAGACGGTAAAGCCGTCGAAAAAATGAAATAAAAAAATTCATATCAACTAATGAATATCGACATCCTGGCCGACACTAAAAACATTATTATCATCGACAGCTAAGTCGTCGTTAAATTTATCGACGGCTGGTGGGTCGATAAATTTGGCCAGAAATTGACCGTTGGTTATCGACGGCCTAGGCCTCGATAAGTGAAAATATTTTGAATTTTGAAGTTGGCGCCTTTTTAACATTAGCGACGGCTAGACCGTGTTAATGAAACACTGCGTTTCATTTGGTGTTGTTATACTTTTTTTGGACGGCTGGGCCGTCGCTAAGAGTGTAGCCCCAATTAAAAGAACTACACACCCCTTCTTCCTGGCAGAACGCTCTCCCTCCTCTCTTTCTTCACTCTCTCTCTCCAACCAACCCTCTCCTTTCTCTCCTCCATTTCTCCGTCATTTCCCGTCCATTGCCAACGCCGTCACCGATGTTCAATTCCTGAGGAGGAGCCGATCAATTTAATCGCTTTACTTTCGCCCCTCCCTCTTTGAAGTGCCCTCTTCGAAGTTCCCTCTCCGTTATACGTCGTCACCGCCGCCACTGTCCTCGCCGTCCTTCGCCGCTGCCACAGCCGTGTCCCTTCCTCGCCGCCGCCAGTGACGTCTCCCTCCGTCGCCACTGCCACCGTCCTCCTTCTTTGTTGCCGCCACCGTCGTCCTCCTTTGCCGCCGCCACTCTGATTCGGTAAGCCATTTTCATTTTTTTTTCTCTGATTTAGGTTATTATTTTCCTTTTCTTAATTTTTTTCTCTAATTTAGGAACAAATCTGTAATTTGTTATGTTAAAATCTGTAATTTGTTTTTCTCTAATTTGTTATTTTTTTCTGTTTTCTACCTCAATTTTGTTCTTGTTACTTGATTTCACTCACTCTGTCAGTTGTTAGTAACTTAGGGTATTGTTGAATTTTGAATTTCTAATGATTCTGGCTGTTAAGAATTTTAATTGTGGCTGTTAAGAATTTTTACAAACTGATTTCAGGTCCGTCGCTGGCAATATTGTTGGGCAGTGGTGGGGATCGTACGAGTTATTATTGATTTGGTGTTGCCCATTTATTCCCGTCACGCAGAGGTTGGATTAAATCAGAATCTAATTTTTTGGAGATCACCGGAGTATCAGGAGATGCGGAGGGTCAACAAGGCCAACCGCACTTCCAGCACTGGTGGATCACTCCACACAGGAGGTTCGATCACCTATCCGGCCACAGCAAAGAAGATGGTAATTTATATTCTCTTAGTGTAATCTCTTAGTTTAGTTCATTATTGTTTCAACATTGGTTAATACGTTTATCCAAATGTGGTATCACAGGCGATAGAGTTAGGGCGCACTCCTACGCAGAGTGAGGTGTTCGTGCGGACCCACACCAAGAAAAAAGATCAGGGTCAGTTTGTCGACACCCGTTCTGAACAGTTTGTGGTGAGTTTTCGAATTACCTTTAATCAAATTAAAATTAGACTTTCCATTAAAAATCTATTATGTAACGTATTTATTTTCTTTCACAGGAGGCAGTCAAGGCTGACGTAAAGCGACTTGAGGACGAGCGTGCTGCCCGTATTGCTGCAGGGGAACCACCGGGTCCTCCCATAAATGAGGATGAGGTATGGGACCGCTTGGCTAGCGTCCGAAAGAGAGGTCGGATTTACGGTAAGGGCAAAGTAGCGAAGAGGCCCGCGCCTCGGCTAGTGGATCCAGAAGATGCCTCTACTTGCAGTGGACCTGACGCAAGGGAGCACATCACCTTGCTGAATTGGGAGATCCACCAGCAGGCGGAGTATTACAGGCGAGAGATGGAAGCTTGGAAGCAGTTGTACGAGACCGCCGTGACCTGCTTGTAGACCACTATTGACACTCAATCGGTGGAGTTCGATCAGTGGAAGAATCACGTCTCCTAGATGTACGCTTTTATGCAGTCGATGCAGGGTACTGCCTCTTCCGTGATGCCTTCACCGCCCCCTCTGCCGTCGTCTTCCCTTCGCCCTCCCCGGCCCCCACCTGCTGCTGCTGCACCGAGTCGTACTGAGACCGATCCCGATGATGGGTCTTCCTCAGATGATGAGGACTACGATTAGTACCTCTTCTTTTCTCTAGATACACTTGGTTTATTTCACTTACGTTATCGGATATTTTTTTATGTTTGTGTTGTTTGTAACATTATTCAAATAATTGATATTTCTGTTTGTTTTATGTATGATTGTGTTTGTAACATTTTATGAATATATAATATTTAGTTTAATGATATTATTGAAAACAGGTTTAAAATTTCATAAAAAAGGAAAACAGGTTTTAAAAAAATCATACCAAAACTGCCAAAAAAAAATGTACCACCCTTACCGACGGCCTGGACGTCTCTAAGTTCATTAAAAAATAATTTTGTAAACGTAATTTTACTGACGGCTTAGGCGTCGCTAAAATTATGATAGTTTAATTTCCACAACGTCAATATTAGCGACGGTCAAGGCGACACTATTAATATAATATTAATATCGATGGCTTCGGCATCGCTAAAAATACAATTAATTTAATTTCGAAACCCCTAATATTAGCGACGGCTTTGGCGTCGCTATAAATATTTTATTATTATCGGCGGCTCGGGGATCGTCGCTAAAAGTTAGCAACGCCATGTTTCGTCACGCCTTTGTGGAGACGGTCAGGCCGTCGCTAATGCCGACGCTATTATTAACGATTCTAGTAGTGAAACCTAGCATAACTCAACCAAAAAAATGGGAACAAAAATAAACTATCATGTTCTAAGGTTTCACCTTCTCATCATTTTTGAAATTTTAAAGTCGAAATTCTATATTTTGAAAATTTTAAGTCGTAATTTTTTTCAAAATCTAATAAATCAATGCAATATAATTTGAATTGAATTAGCTTAAAATAAGAAATTCAAATTGATATAATATAACGGTAATGCTACATGTACACCTCTTTTTGGTGTACACCTCCAACCAAGTCCCAAACGAACAGATTTTTATATATACAACGAACATGTTTTCATAGTTGACACGAACAGATTTTAAAACTTGTTCGTTTGCTTTTAAAAATCTGTTCGTTCTAGTAGTAAAATTCTGTTCGTGCACGAACAGAAATCTATATATACAACGAACATATTTTATAGTTGATACGAACATGTTAAAAATCTGTTCGTTTGCTTTAAAAAATCTGTTCGTTTAAGACTTGGTTGGAGGTGTACACCAAAAAGAGGTGTACACCAAGATTAATTCATAATATAAATAGCAATAATTTGAATTAAATTGAACCAGATTGAAAAATAAAATTAAAGCGATATAATTTAAATAATGAAAAATTATATTTAGTTTCGTTTTAAATATAATCTATTCAAATGATATTGCAAACATATCATATCTCTGTTAGAAAAATGTTTAAATGCTAGCAATTTTTATTTATATTGGTCGGCACATATACTTTACTAATTTATATTTTAATATTTTTTAGATTAATAAATAAAAACATGTTGGTTAACTAAGTGCCAAAACAAAAATAATAACAATAATGGAAAATGTATATACATATCTTCTGTTTTTTTTCCAAACAGCAAGTATCTCGTTTGCAAACAAGATGTGAGTAACTAACTAATTCGTTACAATACCAATAAAAAAAAACTAACTAATTCCATAAAAAGAAAAAAAAAAAAAACCGTCTACATATATATATATGGGCAAATCTGGTGGCATGATTTTGGATGACTAATTGTGTCCAAGTTTTGACAACCCGCGAATGATAAGGTTAGATGTGGAATTGGTACTTGTCAAATGGAGACACCAATAACATGTTGATACAAGTCAAACTCTTACTCTAATATTTACCAATTACATCACATGACACTATTTCATAGGTTATTCAAACATAGACTTTTTAACCTTGAAAAACAAAAGCTATCAAAGTCTGCATATATATATATATATATATATATATATATATATATATATATAAAACGCGTTTCAGGTATATTATAATTTACGACAATTCAATAATTTTAATCGTTGATTTTAATTATTTTTAATATTTGAATTACTTCTCTAATTAAAATCAACAGTTAAAATTATTGTTCCATATATATATATATACCACCTCTCCAAGAAATTTATACTAACATACGTAAATGAATATGTTTTACCACATTGGAAATCGAAGGCTTCCAATCATGTTTCAACTCTCATCATCTTCAATTAAGTTTAAGTAATTTGTTAATTTATTCATTTTATTATCACTAATTCAGGTTTACGATCTTCTTGCTTGGAAGACAAAATACATAAATAAAAATATATATGAAAGATGAAAGGAAGAAGAAAAAAACCATTAACAAATAAATTACATATAATCATTATTATTTCTCAATCAAATAAAAATAACATTGTTCAACAATATCTTTGGAGCTATTATTTTAAGATGAAACGTACAACGAATTGAATGGATAATTATCCATGCAGTACACTCTCACACACACACAAACAATTTATGGAATTGAGAAATACAATGGAAACTCACAACTGTAACATAAATATCATTACATCTTGACGATTATTCGTTTACCCTGAAAGCAATTCATTATTAGTTGCATTGGAAGCCACGTGGCACTTGCCTTGAGCAAACATTGAGGAGCAAGCTGAGGGAGATGGGAAGGTTGAGGTTGATGCCCAAAATATTTGCCTTAAGGGCGGTGCAAAGGCAGGCGGCGGCTTCAAGATCGACGAGGCCGTTAAGGAGGGTGCAGCATGGGGTCACAGGTGGTTGCCCCAAAGTCACATTCAACAAACCGCTGAGAACGTTGGCACACACGCCGAGTTTGAGTGCATCACGTGGGCAATATGCATTGCTACCACCGCCTGAAGGACTAGGGTTAGGGTTAGGATTTGGGTTCGAACCAGGATTGTTATTGCATTTGTTTCCACATCCGGAGACAAGTGCAAAGAAAAGAACATTGAGTATGAGGAAAAGAGCAATAGAGGAAGTAGCTTTGTTGGAAGCCATCTCAAACCCTAGTATTTGTTATATTAAACAAATGACTCGTCAATTAAGTGCCCTAATTAGGTGATGCTAGTGCTTAAGAGACAAGTGTGTTTGAAGATGGAAGTTACTTACAATGGAATGGGCTTCTTATACTGGAGGGATTGCCCAATTTAAGAGCTCCAAAGTGTAGGGTGATGAGTTGTTTTCTAACTTGTTATTAAATATTATTACCTGAAGTACAATGATTATTATTATTATTATTCATATTTTTTAAACAACAACCGTATTGTATTAGCTGTAAATCAAAATTAACTTCTAAAATTAGTTATTGACTAATATAGAATATATATTAAAATATAAAATATGTATTGAAGTTAAATTATACCATATATGTGATATTTATATAAAAATAATATATGATAACTAATTTTATTAGTATGTAAATAGTATTTTTGTAAAAATAAATATATAAAACGAGTTAGGAAAAATGATTAGGGTAATATATATAATCAAATCGGCCATGTGTGAACATGAGAGTTGTAGCTGGCAGAGTAGTCACGGATTAAGGTTTTGTACACTTGTGACTTATTATTGAGAAATAATATATAAGAGAGGGTGTGGGGACTTACATATATATGAACTTGTGGATGAGTAACGTTCTCTAGACCATACTTGTGTGTCTCATTAGTGGAAAATAATATATACGTACATAATTAAAAAGTTGAAGTTATATTATATCATCATAAATGGAGATACGCGTATCTTTTTATCTAGAAATTAAATATGCTTAAGTTTTTCTCTTTATTATATATTTTTATTTTTTTTTAAAGAATTATTATACAGTACATGTAGTATTATCGATGGACAAAATATATTTTGTTAAATACCAACCCATACTTTTTAACGTGTTTTGTAAATTTTAATTTTGAAAGGGAAGGGATTGTATTGTAAAATTTAGCCTAGTTTATACTCCAAACCTTTTCTCATTTTTTTTCCTTGTAAAATTAAAACATAGATAAATTTACAAATTTGTTGGGATTAGGTATTTTAAAATATCTCAAATGTATAAAAAATTTATTTGTATTAAAAATATAATTATTTATATGCTTTCTTGCATTTGCTAAAATTTTTTAAACAAGTAATTTTATAATATGACATCAAAGTTTTTATGAGAAAAATTAAAGAATTTATTAATATAATAATTTATATATTTTAAATTAATTTAAAATTTTGGGACAAATAGTTTGATAGTCTTGTCACAAGTGGAATATAGTGGCCATATTACTTCTATTCTCTAAATTGATTATTTAATAAAATGTGCCATGGAAAAACTACGAATTCACTACAAGAAATTCTTTGTTTAGCGGCGGTTTTTTTCTTGTTTAACGGCGGTTTTAAATTAATAAAGGAGATAACATGAATAATTATATCTTTAATATACCTCTCACGTAATAATTTTTTCTTTTTATTTATTTATTTTTGGTTTATATGAATCTTACATAATTCTTTTAATCTTTTATTTTCTTTATATTAAATTATATTTATTATGAAACAGACGAAATAAATATGCAATTAACATGCTATTAAATTGATTAATTATATTTTCACAAAATCTGTTACAAAAAAATTTCAAGTATGCCAACTATATATACATGTACTCAAAATGTTATTGAAATTTGATATGAGATCACAAGGTTCTATAGCATGAGGAAAACAAAGAGTAATGATAGATAATTATAATTTAAAGTTATTATATTTAATTTAGTATTTATAATTTTATATCAATAACATCTATAGTATATATTTATAATTTATAATATTATATATTTAATTCGATAATAATTAATAAATGGAGGTAAAAGTCAAAATAAAAAATTATGATTATATATAATTATCCAATTATAACTAGCAAAGATTTTCGAAAATAAACTATTATTGCATGCATATCCTCATACAATCAGAAAGACATATTCCATAGGCAAAAAATATTTCTAATTGCTTAAATTAATTGTCATATTAAATAACAACTAAAATGGAATTTTATTAATTGGTATATATAATAAAGATACATCTTAATTGCACAAGGTTAATATATTTTAATGTCTATCTAGCTGAAATATATATGTATGGAATTGAAGCTGTATGGAAATTCATACCATTGAAAAGGCAAACTTGTTGCAACAAACCTCAATGAAACCAATGACGAATATAACGTCTCCAAAAAATTATATAAATAATAAGAGAAATAGAACTAATTTACCATCGACCATTCATAATAGCAATAAATTAAGACACCAAAAAATTAATAGCAATAAATTAAATTAAGTAGTTTGATCTTTATTCTTCCCCAACTGGTATATACATGTGGTGTACACTATTATTTTTTATTTACGAAAAATATTTGGGAGACAACAAAAATTAAAATAATCTAGCCTAAATTTTATTTTATTTTTTATTTTGTATTTATTAATTATTATTAAAATAAATAAATTATGTTAAATGTAGTGAACATATAATTTTAGATCTTATATATATAAAATTATACGTATTGACTTAAATAAAATAATTTTATATTATTATCTCCTTAGTATTTACTCTTATTAATTAATTTCATTTTTATTTTTTGCGGTGATTAATTCGCTCCTCCATAAAAAGAACTCTAATAATATATATTATCTATGTGCTACAGCAACACACCAATCTCGACTCCTATAAAACCACATTCTAAGAGCCATATTAAATTATTAATTATTATGTGAGTTCTATAATGGAGTAGTGTTATGATGAAAAAAATAAAGATGTGATAGAGAAATTTTTAATTTCACTTTAAAAAACTAATAAAAAATAAATTATAAATTCTCATTGATAGTTAAAATAGAGTAGTTTTCATATTTTTCAAAATTTTTTTACTTTATAATAGCATGCACCTAATTATTATTACTATTTCTGCTCAACCTAAATTTAAGAATTACATGTTAGCATAAATTGTTATTTTTTCATTAGTAATTAAGAATTAATATTTTAAAAAAATGACAAAATATAATGTTGAATTGCGAAATAAAAATGTTAAACTTTTAGTTAAAGGGTCTCACCTTCAGCTTTTCTCTCCAAAAAAAAAATAACATACAGTTCCCCTACACATGCATTTCTCCAAAGAAAAACTCGCGCACACAATATAAGTTACTTTTTTTTTTATTTAAATGTGATTTTTTAAAATTTCGTTTATATTGTAATTCTCTTTTTTTTAATAATAATTTTTTGTTTTAAAAAATCTGTCACTATTTTTTAACTTTATTTAACTCAAAAATAAAAATTGTTACCTAAAGAAAAATAAATAATTATATATAAAAATTCACAAAAAAATAATATATATAAAAAATGTTAGGACCAACATTTTTTTTTATCAGTATTAGTTAACACTTAGTTAATATCTGTTAATATATTATTATTATTTTTGGGATCTAAATTTTTTATTTTTTAATTTAGAGGTTAAAATTTAATATTTAAAATATTGACTAAATATTAGTAAGAAATAATAAATTTTGTTAGTCATTTAACATTATAATGGCTGATATGACATAGGGACAGAGAGAATAAGATGTAGTTTTGCTCATTGATATAATAATATAGAAGCAACTCGCAGTCGACAGCAAATTAAATGGTCGTTTCTTTGTCTATATACCATTCTTGGCCTTGACTCCCTTTACATAATTAATTAGTTTTGGTTTTATTATGCGACATATTTATTTATGTATGGTCTCAAATAACATGATTAATTATTTAATTATTGATCATTTAGTATATTGTGATTTTTTTTTGTCTAATTATAAAAATCCAATAAGCTCAATTTAATTAATTTATATGTTGTATTAGATTTGCTCATTTAAAAAATGATGTATTAGATTTCTCCCATACAAGAATCTTTTCACAGGCCCAATCCGGATTTACATTCTTGATTTTTCTTTTTTTTTTCTTTTTTTTTTAATTTTTTTGTTCTTTTCAATTTTTATATTTTTGAAAGAAAAAAATTAAAAAATAGTATTAAAAAAAATTTGTAACTAAATACTCTAGAAATCGATACTTCTTGAACCAAAAAAATTAACCTAACAAAAAATTATGAAAAAGTCTTGTGAGCCAATATTAGGGAGACAATAGGGCGTCAATATCATTTTTTTTTTCTTTTCTCTCTCTTCTTTTACTACCCATTATTTTCCTAATTACACTTATTGGCTCCATATTGGTCCCCTAACGTTGATTTCCTAGCATTATTAAAAAAATATATATGTAAAGGGTCTGATCATTCGCTGATATGTAGAAAAGAGAAATTGTGATAACAAATAATTATTTCAATATAATTATTTCTCAATCAAATAAAGTACGCTAGCTCAATTGGGTAGAGCACTTACACTCTAATTAACACAAAACATACAATGAATTCAAGGGACAATAACGAGAAGTTAATCATCCCATTATACAAGAATCACACACCAATAATTAATAATGCAATTAAGAAAAAGAAAACAATAATAATGCAAATTAAAGCAACAACTATTAGCATACATATATTTTGATGATGATATTATGATTGATCATCACAGTTTACCCTCCAAAGAGCTTCTTAGTTGCACTGGAAGCCACGTGGGACCTTCCTTGAGCAAACATTGAGGAGCAAGCTGAGGGAGATGGGAAGGTTGAGGTTGATGCCCAAAACATTTGCCTTAAGGGCGGTGCAAAGGCAGGCGGCGGCTTCCAGATCCACGAGGCCGTTGAGGAGGGAGCAGCATGGGGTCACTGGTGGCTGCCCCAAAGTCACATTCAACAAACCATTGAGAACGTTGGCACACACGCCGAGCTTGAGCGCGTCACGTGGGCAGTATGCACTGCCACTACCGGAACCAGACCCACCGGAGCCTCCAGAGCCACCGGAGCCCCCGGAACCACCGGAGCCACCCTTGTGATGATGGTGGTTATTGTGCTTTGGTGGAGGAGGGCATGGTGCATTGTTAGCGGATACAAGGGCAAAGAAGAGGATGTTGAGTGTGAGGAAAAGAGCAAGGGAAGTGGTTTTGGAAGCCATGTCTTCAACTTAATTAGTTATAACTTATAACTCACTACTCAAAAGAGCTTATAAGAGATTTTTGTGTTTGTTGAAGATGGGAAATACTTGGAGTGAAGGGTGGTTTATATAGTGCTCTTGAGGGCCAATTTGTGGAGGGTGATGAGTTGTTCTAAATTTAAATATTCATGAGTGAACGTACAATTACTATTATTATATTAATTCAAATAATTAAAGATTAATAATACAGGTTACTTGTTTATAAGAAATATGCATGTTGAATATTAATTTGTTTTGTCACAATACATTGATATACTTTTTAATATTTGGCATAACATCAACATAAAATGAATTTTAGATTTTATTTAATGGAAGAGAAAAAATTGTATAAATTAGCAATATATTAAATATAAATAAATCATATTTTTTGGGTCAATATCATACATAATATATATTTTTATTTAATTATTATATATAATATATTATATTCTTCTCACTTAGACATATAGATATACTTTGATGATATGAAAATATTATTTGTACTCATTTTATACAGACATATTATTGTAAGCACACATACATAATATATAAGAGAAAAAAATTAACGAAGATATACAAAGTAATGGGTGTTATAAAGGAAACTAATAAGGAGTAATAGCCATTACTTTATATATTTTCTCTCATTGTGTGTTTATTATATAAATCTTTAAAAATATATAGAAGTAACCTCTTAATACTCTATATATCTATTGATATTCATCCTGGAATCACTCATTCTAAAAGCCACCTCGTATGATATTTTTTTTTATTTACTTAAAATTTGTATAATTTTTTTTCTTTTTTAATTTATCTTATTATGATAATTTTTTTTTTATTTATTCACTATCAAATTTTAAACTTTCGATTATAAAAATTCTAATACCATCGAAACCAATCCTCCTAGTATAATACCAAATTACCAATCATAAATGATTACACATCTCCAACATATTAATCATCCATATGTTTTTTTTACATGCTGCATATTCATATCCATGCATATCATATGCTCAAAATAACTAAATGGAGTTTAAGACAAATTAAGCTAACGAAATGAACATGTGTGAACGTGAAAGTTTTAGCTGGCAGATAGTATAATGAGATCAGGTAATAAGGTTTTGGAGTCTTGTGAGTACATGATGAACTTGTGGATCCATAATTTCAATGTTTTTGCATCTTTCAAGGAACCCAATGCAATTCCACCGTAAGATAGATCAATTGGGATCCGCTGACTCATTCAAATTTTAATGCTAACATTTACCATTTGCAATTTGCATTGCACGTCGAATATTGCGTGTTTCTATTACAAGTGTTACTCATTGGGTTTGGGGTTTAGGAAATTAACGATGCCTTGCCCCCTCTGTACCTTGACATAAATTCTGATTCTATTACTGTAATTTTCTTGAAATTCGGACCTTATGCTTCCATTACCACACTCCAATAAGAGTAAAACAGAGTTATAAATACCCAGCAGATCAACCTTTATTAAATACTAAAAATAATGAATTTTATTATTTACTTTTTTAAATAATACAATTTTTTACTTAGATTAATTTAGGCTCTCATATTTTAAAATAACAAAAACAGTCTCTAATTTTTTAAGACAATATATTATCTATTTATAATTTGTATTAGGTAAATAATGTGTATAATGGGCCAATAACCCAATTAGATAGTTTTTATGAATTAGTGGCATTTATAAATAATAATAGTAGAGTATCATATATTAAGCATGAATTTAGCGAATTGTTATCTTTTTTGTTTTGGTAATTTTATCATTAATGAAATTATTTTTTTCTTTTTTTTTTCTTCCCCAATTCTCCTCTTCATTCTTTCCTATAAGGAGATCTTACATGACCGCCGAACGGGAAACCGATTATGCCAATGGCGACGACGACCATGGCGGATCTACGATGTGACACTACGGACTTGAGTATAGCGCTGAAAATGAACATGAGAGAATGATGACGACATTCGCACAAAGAGGCAGCAAGAGGACGCTTCTGTCGCGTCTTGCCGTTAGTGGCCAAGGCACCGCCTCTCCTAGCAGCGGTGTTTCTGTGGGACCTTGAGAGTACTTTTGAAATAGAGAAGAAGCAAGGCGCGTTAGTTGGTTTTGAAGAAGGTGGTTGGTGCAACCGACGGTGCCAGTGAGAGTGGAACTCGCGGCGGCCTGTGTGCACCTTGGTTCGTAGCCGTGGTGGTTGACTCAGGAAAGAAGAAGGAAAAAGCTGCCGTTGGAGTTAAATTGGGAATGTGGAAAAGATTGTTTAATTTTCTCTCTTCCTGAACGAGAATGAAGGGCAGTTATGGAACCCTACATTGAATTTGGGCCTTGATGGTGTGTTGGATGTAAAAACCCGCTTTATGGTTACGGTTTTCTTCTGCCACGGTTTTGGCCGAAAACGATTCTAATCGAACGAATTCGCGTATGATCGCTTGAACGATATGTTGCTCAATGATAATTGATGGATTCAATAATGATAATGATGATCATGGAACGAAAATGTTATGCTAGAGCTACGCTTTTTGCCTTATGGCACGGTTTTGTCGGTTTTGCTAAAACACGCGTAATTTCGGAAACGTAAAATTTCCGAAATATGTATTTGAGCATGGGATCCCCTATTCAAACACTTCAGCCCAAAAATGACCAAAAACAAAATATTTACCTAAGGTAATCAGGTTTACTTGAGGGTTACTTCATAAAAAGTTACCGTGATTAAAATAATATTACTTTTTCTTACCACATTTTTGCTCTCATTGGCTGCATGGCCTCAAGCAATGCAAAACCAATGAGCTCCCTCTCTTTCTCTTCACCCACCGAAGCTACTCCCTCCCTCTAGCCTAATTCACTTTGAATTAAACACTAAACCTATACTAATCCATTTTACATTCATACAAACAAATTACCACTTCACAAACAAAAATAATAATTTCTCTAGCGCTCTCTCTCCCTTGGCCGAGACTCCCTCTCTCCCTCTCTCTCTTATTTTCCAGAAATTAACCCACCAAAAACACCTTTTCATCATCTCTCTCCTCACTTCTAAGATTAAACACTCATATTTTCTTAGAACAACTCAAGAACATGATGAATGTTCTTCAATATTTTTGAAGAACACCACCACTCTCCACCACCGAAACTATCATCATCTCATCACTCTCATTCTTATTTCAAGTTCCTCATCTCCATTCTCTATTGTTCTACATCATTCTCAAAGGTAAGTACAAACCCTAGCTCATTCACCATTTCTTTACGAAGAACTAATATGTTCTAGTTTTTCTTCATAACTAGAGTTTTCTTTTGCTCTTGGTCGAGCCTTCCCTCCCCTTTTTCTTCAAGATTTTCTCACATTTTATTGAAGGTAAGAACCTCTTGTCATTTCTTCTTCTATACCCGAAACATAGTGGGATTCATGGCTCATGTTTTGTTGTTTTTCAAAATAAAAATGCTACCTTTGAAGGTGTTGAACACGACTCAAGCTAAGGGAAGCAAAGTAGTTAAGAAAGCTCTTGAGTATTGGTGGCTTTGAAGCTTTTTGGTGCTAAAAGTGTGCTTCACCTTAAGGTAAGGGGTTAGGTTTAGAATAGCTTTTGCTTGCTCTATGTACTAAGTGCTTTGTTTGCTTGAATGCTTGCTTGAATGTGCTTAAAACTTGCTTGAATGTTGCTCTTAAGCTTTGCTATGAAATGAGGCCTATGGCCGAATGCTTATTGCTCTCAAAATGAGTATTTTGATGATCAATGATGCTATGAGATAAGGGCCGAGAGGTTATCACCCTTGGGACAAAGCTTTTCATAAAATATAAGCTATTAAATTGGTTATAAGTGTTATAATACTAAAAATGTTGTTTCTATGAAGCTAAGGGCAAAATGGTAAAATTAATAGCTTAATAAAATTTTCAGAAATGAAATCTTTAAAATAATGTATGATAAAAGAGTTTTTGGTCTTTAACTTGAAGACAAATGACTTGGTAGTAACTTAGTAAAACTTGCAAGTAAAAATTCCAAGTTAAAAAGGGTAAAAATATCTTTAAATGAATGGGTTCTCAAAACTGTTTTTATGGGAGTCTAGTATGTGTCTAAATAACCTAAATATGAAATTTCACCCCAAAATAATAAAGTTACCATAGTTACCTAAATTATTTACCTTAACTAGCTAGTAACCGAACCGAGTTTAGGGTTACAAGGGCAGTTTCGTCATTTTAAAAATATCATTTTTCAAAACTGTTTTTACCTCAAAAAAAGGGATATGTTGGGAGAAAAACAAAACTAGTTTGGGTCAAAAATGTTTTGAGACGAAAAAGATACGCGAGTTTTAGTAATCTATGTCAAAACTGAAAAGCTAGTAAAAACCTCTAAGTTAAAGAAATAGTGATTTTTCTCAAATAATATTTTTGAAGCTAAAATATATGTAGATTAAAATATTTAATAGCTTCTGGAAATATCATATAATTATAAAAGACACTAAGATGAGATTAGAAAAGATTTTAGACGAAAAATCGGTTAAACCGCTAAATGTGCTAAAGACTAGTTTAACCGATCCGAAAGCTAAAGAGTATAATATGAGCTAAGTGTTAAGCTATTGATAAAGTATACTCATGTAAGTAAATAATGCACCATAAACAATGTTCCTCCTATCGATGCGGTTTACTATATATGCTATTGCTGGTGCCGGGATCGTCACCCTTTCTTTTAGTATCTGGGGTACATTTATGCTACATATTCCGGGCTTGGGACATGGGCCGCTTTGGACTGGGTCCACAACATTCGACAGTGAGTGAACCATACTTGGGTTTAACCCTAAGTAATCGACGGGCGCGGGAAGCCAACTGACGCATGAGCTCATGACCTGCATTAGGACTAGGCATGCATCATCCTTGTGTGTTGCATTTGATTGTGATTGCATTTTATTACTTGTGAGTGATTTTATTGTTCTTATGCTGTTCCTACTTGAGTACTTGCTAATAAATGAAATCCTACGTGACGTAAACCCCTAAGATAGAGTAGTCGCCCTCGTGATACCCCGAGCTGGGAACCTTAGATTCTCACCCCCTTTCTTTTTACCTTACGCAGGAAAGCTCTCTTCTCTCTATCTCTTCCTATTTCTCGATCACGATGCGTGTCGTTGCTCCACGTCCCCCACGACCTGCTGGATCCCCGAGCTCGTCCGCCTCTTCCGGTTCTAGTGGCAGTGTTCATCGGGAGCATGAGTGTTCCCCTCGCACTCCACTGCCCCCACCTGCTCCCATGCTTGTTCCTGGTCCGATGCATCCTCCCTGCGGACTCCTATGATGGATGCCCGGCGATACCGCAATCTCTTCCCGAGACGCGAGTAGCTCCTCCCACACCTCCGCCCAGCGACGACGAGCCCTCTGATGAGGGAGATGGTGACAACCCAGAGGATTCTCAGACCGCTAACGACACCTCTGAGCAGCCGAGATGTATCCTCGGCTGGTGTTTCGCATGGCTCTGAGCGAGAGAGTACCGTTTTCAGTTTGGGCCCTTCCAACCAATTCTCGTCAAGCAGTTCATCGGGTGGCAGTTCTACTGGGTCTGGTTCTGTCACGAGTGGTTCGGCTAGTGATGCTTCATCAGATGATGATCTGGTGAACCGCTACTTCGCCGGTACATTTTCTCCACCGTAGTGGTTCAGTCATCTGCCTTACCGTCGAGTTGTAGTGCCTCATTAACTGCTAGTGACAGTATGAGGCTCAGGATTTGCTTAGTCAGACTAAAGTCCAGTTTATGTGACCTTTGCTGGGGTCGGGCTTAGTCTGTAGGGTTGAGTAAGTTGGGTTGTACTTTCTTTCTGCATTTCCTTTCAGTTGAGTAAACAGTGTCATTTTGATCTCTGAAGTTTGTCTTAATAATTAATGGAAGTCTTGTTGTTTTATTTTATCTTACTATCTGTTAATTACCTGCTTTATTATCATGTTATCTTTCAAATATTTGCGCTTCACGTCGTTAGTTTTCGACAGGCTTTGTACAGTTCGAGTATTTAGAGTTAGGATTTTTAGTGACATTTTTGGCTGTAGGTATGATCATGACATACCGAAAGTCGGGATATTACATTGGAAGCACAATCCACATCAACAATTGCTCCTGACCCAACAGAAAATTATTTTGAAATATTGATGGGCTCGGTTCTTTTTAAGCAATGGGATTTTGGTGGGCATTTTTATTTTTGACAGTAGTATAGAAATAAAATAGAATATATTGTTTAGAATTTATTGTTATTTTTAAGGGGAATGTAATGATATTGTATAATATGCCAATAGCCCAATTAAATAGTTTTATGAGTTAGTAGCATTTATAAATAGTAATAGTAAAGTATAATATGACAAGCATGAATTAAGTGAATTGTTATCTTCTTCCTCTTTGGTAATTTCATCATCAATGGAATTATTCTCTCTTTCTTTCTCTTTGATTCTTCCCCAATTCTCCTCTGATTGATTAATTCTTTCTTATAGGAGATCTTAATCCTATAAGTAAACGATAAGATAATTCCAAAATGTTAAAGGTTTCAAAATAGTTTCTTAACATTGATAAATTTCCAAAACAATTTTTTTTTTGGATGGTTTTTAAGATAAAAATTATATTGTCTAATAAATATAAATGTTGAGATTGTTTTAAGTATTTTAAAATTTGAAAGCTTAACATGCTAAATTTTAAAAATTTCAGTGACTGAGTTGCGTATTTATCCTATATTAAAAGAGTATAGGTTTGCATGTGAATAGTAAGCTTAGATAATAATTACTGGTATTTTCTTTTAATCATGTTCCAAAGTCTAAACACTCTTAAATACCAAATTTTATTGGTACAAGAGTCTATCGGATTCAATATTGTTGGGCACCTATTTATTTATGTTAACAATCTAAATGACCATTATTCTTATGTCTGAAGGCAGGGGCGAAGCTAGACTAAAATTTGAGGGGGGCTGGCTTTTAAGTGATTTACTAAAAAATTTTAAGCTAAAATATTAAAAGTTAATATATAATTTCAACCAAACATCAATGTCAAGATATGTGTATATATAAATATGTATTTGATATTTAATTAAATAAAAAAATATACTACTAACCTCTATCTTGTTGAATGTTGATATATATATAAATAAAATATGTGTGTAACAATTTTTCCCTGTAAAAAGACAAAATAACATCTATTAGTAAATAAAAAAGCGTATTCTAAATAAAGTGAAACTAAAATATACAAAAATTACCACTGACCACTTACAAGCTGTTATCAAGAAAAAATGATCGCCGCTTTTTTCTATTTTCAAAATCATCTATTATTGAATTTGTGTCAAAAGTAGTTGCCAATTCCCTTTCGATGTAAATGACCAAATTGTCAGCAAGAAACTCATCAACCATCTTGTTTCGGAGTCTTGTTTTAACAATTTTCATGGCTGAAAAAGCTCTTTCTGTTGTTGCTGTAGACACCGGAAGAGTCAAAATAAGACGTATTAATTTATCAACCATATGATAAATTTTTTATTTTCCTGTTTCTTGCAACTTTTGACATAACTCAGAAAGTGTGCCAACACCCTTCAAATTATTTGGTATATCATGCTGATAATGTTGTAGCTGAGACTTCAGGATATTTAGTTCATTAGAAGGAAAGTCACGCGGATAAAACTTCTCTGCTAACTTGCTAATTTCTTCAATGTTGAAAGATTTGAAATTCTCCTTAGGATCCAACGCACAACTCAAAGTCAAGAGCTCTATTGTTTGCTCATTAAATCTATTGTTCAACTCTTGTATCTGAGAGTCAATTGTTGCCAAAAATACATCTACTCGGTAATGATGTTCAACTGTCATATTTGGTTGACGAGATCGACCCCTTCCAAAGACATATTGTGCACTCATATTAGGAATTTGAATCTGATGTTTTTTACAGAAACTCTTAACATTTGCAAGCAAGTTACACCATCCATCATCTCTTAACTGTTGAAGAAGCAATTTTGATGTAGAAACAACATGCATTGCATTAAGAATATCT
>JASCZI010212228.1:0-20962 GCA_036250425.1 Stylosanthes scabra
AGTGATTGTGACAACCAGAGATAAGCATGTGCTTCAGGGTAGAGTCATTGATGATCACATTCATGAAGTCAAAGAAATGAATTTTGAGAACTCCCTCAAACTTTTCAGCTTGAATGCCTTCAACAAGCTTCATCCTCCAGAAGATGAATATTGGGATCTATCAATGAAAGCAGTTGTATATGCAAGTGGCATTCCTTTAGCTTTGAAAGTCTTGGGATCTTTCTTGCGATCGAAAACTTACAATGAATGGGAGAGTGCATTGGCAAAACTGAAAGCAATTCCCAAAGGAGATATTCAGCAGGTACTGAGATGGAGTTTTAATGAACTGGATGATGCAGAAAAAAATATATTTCTGGACATTGCATGTTTTTTCAAAGGGCAAAACCGATATAAAGTAACAAGGTTATTGAATGCCTGTGGTTTCTTTGCGGAGATAGGGATAAGAACCCTTTTAGACAAGGCTTTGATAAGAATAACTATCAATGATAGTATTCAAATGCATGATTTAATACAGGAAATGGGTCACAAAATTGTTGATGAAGAATCCATTAAGAACCCAGGAGGACGAAATAGGTTGTGGAAATCTGAAGAAATTCAAGACATATTGAAAAATGACAAAGTAAGAGATTGATGCCTTGACCGAGTTATCTTTCATTATTACAAATCTAAAATGTCTCCATTTATTAGATTGAAAATGCTTCTTGTTAGAAATTGTATTAACATTTTTTGTTTTACTTGTCTGCTAGGGAACAGATGCAATTGAAACAATATTCTTGGATATGACAGAAGACACGGACCTTTGTATAAGTTCCGAGGCATTTAGGAAGATGCCAAACCTAAGGTTACTTGCTTTTGCAGATAATAAAGCTTCTCAGAGGAAAAAGAAGAAGAGAACTAATGAGACATTGTCCTTTCCAACAGATCTTGAACTGCCTAATAACTTGAGATATATTCAATGGGATGGATGTCCATTAAAATCTCTAACAACTAGTTGTTGGCCTACTAAGCTAGTTGAGCTTTCTATGCCATACAGCAATGTTGAAAAACTTTGGGATGGAGAACAGGTATGTCCAAGTCTATTTTTGTATGTATATATACTCTAAATTAAGTTGGTTCTTCAAAATTTAAATTAGTCCTTTAGATTAAATTAAATTGATCTATTTTGTATTGTATGCTAAATAATTATGTTGCTCCATTTCTGTTGCAGAGCCTACCAAGTCTAGAGATAATCAACCTTGAATGTTCAAGACGCATGATAGAGTGTCCGAACTTGTCAGGTTCCCCAAATCTGAAACTAGTAAAGCTCACTGGGTGTGAAAGCTTGACTCATGTTCACCCTTCCGTTTTCTATCTTCCAAAGCTTGAAAGTTTATTTGTATATGAATGCAAAGCACTTAAAAGCCTATCAAGTGAATATTGTTCACCTTCTCTTCAAGCAATTGTCGCTTATAATTGTCCTAATCTCCAAGAGTTCTCAGTCCCAATCTTAGGTGATCATTCTGGATTCCATCTGCATCTGAGGTCAACTGCTTTGAAAACCTTGCCTTCATCAATTTTTCATCTTAAAGATCTTAGAGGTTTCTCCTTTCCAATTAGTGAGAGCCTTATGGATCTTCCTATAAATTTTGCCTTTCAAATCACGCTTTCTGACCCTATTGAGCATAAATATGACACTTCAAGCACCTTTCATAGAGTACTACCTAGCCCTGTTTTTCAATCTGTAGTTCGTCTAGTCTTAGATAATTGTCGAAGCTTAACCGAAATCCCAGATAGCATCTCTTTGTTATCATCATTACAGCACTTGAATGTTTATAGCTGCACTAATGTCATAACCTTGTCAGAAAGCCTTAAGTGCCTTCCACGGCTTGAAGTTCTTAACATTTTTCAATGTCACATGCTACAACTTATACCGGTTCTTCCACCTTCCCTTAAACGCCTTAGGGTCTGGGATTGTGATCTTCTAAAGACAGTGTTGAGTACAATAAGTGAACCACCCAGAAAAGATGAGGCTACATTTTTGTTCCTCAACTGCAATAATTTGGATGAGGACTCGTGTAGTATCATCTTGAAAGATGCTATTCTTAGGACAGAACTTGGGGTAAAAGAAACAGAATTTGAAAACCAAGAAGAAGAAGAAGAACTCCCTGAGGTTGATCGTGATTGCTTTGCATATTTTAGTGAGATTTGTTATTTGTTGCCAGTTAGAGGCAGTAATATTCATGACTTGTTTGATGTCCACTCTGTTGAAGCTCATTCTTTGACTGTTGAACTTCCTCAAGATTCTAATCTAGTTGGTTTCCTTTTCTTCATTGTTCTTTCCGAAGAAGAATGGAGTGACATAGAAGAACAAACATGGTACGATGTAATTGACTTCCTAGGATTCGGGTGTGAATGTAACTTGGAAACAAGTTGGGGTGAAAAGGTTCATGCAGAAAGCTTGTCCTTGTTACAATGGCACTGGGATCAACTCTACCATCATGTTGATATTAAGTCAGATCATGCATTGTTATGGTACGATGAGAAATGTTGCAAGAAGATAATGGAACCAATTAGAGGGACAGAAGGAAAAGGCATCAATGAAGAGAAGGGGTCCACTGGCAATAATAATGCAAATCTTACTCTTGAATTCTTTGCTGGAGTATTGAATAAATTGGATGCAGTGATACAAGAGTGTGGCATTCACTGGATATATCAAAATGTGGAAGAAGAAGAAGAAGGATCAAGAGGCCGCAAATCCAAGAGAACAAACAAAGAAGCCGATGAGGAAGATGGTTCTGAATCTAATGAGCAAGAAGAATCAATTCCTCCAAACAAAAAGCTAAAGCAAAGTTTGCTAGAACCTCCCTTGATCCTTGAAGGAGAAGAAGTAGTAGAGGACATGAGGTAATCTTTTAATTATTTGATTACAAATTTACAATTGAGTTTGATAATTGAATGATTGCTGTGATGACTTAAAGAAATTTAACTATTTCTATTGTGGAAATGGTATGAACAGGCAAAAACTTGAAGAAATTCTGCATATTGGATTTGATATTCGGAAATTTATCAAGTGAGAGGAAAAGGAATGTAGATGCTCTGAGTATTAGTGTTAGTTATTGCAGGTCCTTGTAATTGATTTGAAGATTTACATGACAGAATTTGTGGAAACTATGAATGTAAATGACTAAGTTTAACTTTCATGAATTAAAATTGAGATTAAATTCTATGTTCAGTTCTACTTATTCCCAACCCTTAATTATGAGAAAAGAATTATTAGTGGGGATAAAAGGTGAATAAATAAGTGATTTAGAAAACTTGTATTAGTTGATAATTATATATTCATCCTATTAACAATAATAATTGAGATTTGAGAACAAGTTATGGGGTTGAAATGGAGGAAATGCAAGGTTGGTGGTAATTGGTAGCGCGGCAAAATCATGCGTCAGATGATTATGATGAATACTATTTAATATTACCTTGATGATGGTTGTGATAAGGGAAAGGGAGGCAAATAAACTGCAAATGGAGGACTGCACTCACTGAAGCCGCCAATCTTTCTGGCTTCCATTGCGATCAACACAGGTAGAACGTTATAGATATGCAAGCGTTAGTTAGGTTAGTTAGGACGTTACTTAATTGGCTCTACTTGTGCTTCATCAATCATGACTAACTATATGCACGCGTTGACTATTCGAAGAGAAAACTAGATGTTGCCTACAAGTACATCTACATTTATGAAATAAATACAGCACATATCTAGCAAACTCAAGCTGCCATCTAACCTTGTTTTAAAAATAACAATGGAGTCTAAAGTTGAGATTTTATCTAAGGAAATGGTAAAGCCATCGTCTCCAACCCCAACTCACCTCAGAGACTTCAAAATCTCACTCCTTGATGAAATGGTTCCTCCAACCTACGTTCCAATTATTTTGTTCTACTGTGCCGGCACTGATGGAGCTCAAGATTTCGAAGTGATATCCAACAAGTTAAAGTTTTCATTATCCAAAATCCTCAATCTTTACTACCCATTTTGTGGAAGATTGAAAGCCACGTCATCATCCTCCGTTGATTGCAATGATGAAGGTGTACTTTACATTGAGTCTAAGATCCCTACAAACCTTTCAGATACTCTTAAATTGTCTCAGTCTCAAATAAAAGAGCTTCTTTTGCCATTTGACCCATATGATGTTCCTAGTACAATGGATAATTATGACAGAAGCATGGTGAACATGGCGGTTCAATTAAGTGAATTCAGATGTGGGGGTATTGCACTTGGTGTGTGCCTCGCACACAAGTTAGCAGATGCTGCAGCTACCGCATCGTTCCTCAATTCTTGGGCCGAAGCTACAAGGGATATTGATAATGGGGGAAATGGCAGCATTGTAGAACCACCTCGAATGGATGCATCGTTGATTTTCCCGCCAAGGGGAATAGAATTGGCCATAAATGAGCTCATGGTTGTTGGTGGTAGTGGTGGTGGTGCCCATGATGAAAAGCTGGTGACCAAGTGCTTCTTGTTTAACGCTACTAACTTATCCAGTTTGAAAGCTAGATTTGGTGACTTCAACGCCACTGGTGTTGAAGCTATCACAGCACTCATATGGAGATCAGCTATACAGGCGGCAAAAGCAGCAACAGCTGGTGGTAAGTTTGGATATATATATATGATTTGTTTTATTTTATTTATTTATTAATTTTGCTTTTGTCTGCCAAGTATTAAATACTTAATGCGCTACACTAATATTTTAGCCAACATTCATCACTTGATGAATATAAGAAAAAAAAGTTTAAAATTCTCAAAAGAAACATTCACAGTCCAAATAGAAGAATAATATTTGAATTTTGAAAGGAGATGTAGAGAGAGAGAATCTGTTTTTTATTTAATATATTTTGTACTAAACTTGTTTGATAGGCATAGCATGCTATAATGTTTTTTTTTTTTTGGATAGTTTAGCATGCTATACAATGTTAGTTGAAATTAGGGGTGTGTATGGGTCGGAACCAATCTGCATATCCGCGGTAAAAAATCAAATCCGATTCGAATATTTGCGGATCCGATCCGATCATTTGCGGATCGGATCGGATTCGGATCTGGAGGCTAAAAATGCGGATATCATATCCGATCCGATGAAAATTGTGCGGATCGGATCAAGATTTTGCGGATCGGATTTGAGCAAAATCTCGATCCGATCCGATCCGCGCCACCCCTAGTTGAAATTAGTTATTGTTATATTATTTACTTATTAATTCGTTAACATTTTTATATACGTAAATATCTCTATTACTGTTTAGAGAGCAAGAAACAGAATAGAGAGAGGTGAAAGAGTAAATTGTTTCTGAAACTGTAAAATGAGTAAATTATTATATATGAATGGAAAACTAGAAGCTAACAGACTCACTAAGCATAAGCCACAGCAGCTTGACTTAAGTTGTGGTTCATAACTAATACAATATCGCACAAACAATCAAAATAAAAATTATCATTCGTAACATCTCTGCCACAAGCACCGCCACAGGCCTGAGACTCACGAATAAGAAGAAGGAGAAGAAGGCGCAAGTGGCGGTGGTAGGATGTGGCAGTGGCAGTGGCAGTGGATCGTGCTTAAAGAAGAAGAAGAGGCGGTGGTGGCGGAGTGGCACGGGTGGCAGTGGTGGGAGTAGTAGGGTTGTGCTTGAAGAAGAACAAGAAGCGGCTACGGTGCTAATGACGTTGAAAATAAATAATATGATCACAATTCAATCTATAACGTGCAAGATAATTTATTATCATTATATATACTAATTTTAATCAATAATCTTATTGTACTAACTCTTTAGTACATATAATTATAATAAATTATCTCGTACATAATAGATTGGATTATGATCATATGATTTATTTCCAACAATTTCTCGCGTACACTAGAGTCAATCATGATGGATTGAATTTTGGACATATTATTCTCAATAAATGACAGGCAGAGCCCTCCTTTTCTTTCCTTCTCTCTTCCCTCTTTCCTTTCCTCTCCCTTCTTCATCTTCTCATCTCAGTTCGTTTTCTTTTTTTATGCTTTTTTAATGTGTGTTTTGTGCTTATACTTCTCCTTTTGGGTTTAGATATGAGATTTAGATCTAGATCTTCAATAATCCTTTTGTGGTGTTTTCGTCCCATTTTGTAGTGTATTTGAGTTCCCTTCGTGGCTGCCATGGTACAGATCTGGTTAGATCTGGGATCTGGGAAGGAAACATCATGGGGATTTATTTTTGTTTATGAAAAAAATTTCGAATCTAAAAAATACTCTAATTTATGTGGAGAAGAAGTGGTATCCTACAATGTTTTAGCACAGCCGTGTAGATTCAGAAACAATGGTGACTTAATATTGTCCCGATTTCTACTTGTTAAGATTCTCAGTAATCGAATATTGCGCCTCCTATCAGACTTTAATTCAACATATAGGATATGTATCTTTCTTTTTTTATATAGATCTTATATTTTTTATGTTATCTGTAAGTATCGTTTCACTTCCTAAAATTACTATCTTCTATCTTCTGTCAAAAAAAATCTTTGGCTCTCATTGGCTCTGTACTGAAGGGCTTCCTATACTTTGTCTTTTATGATATTACCATATATACTCTGCTTCGATCTTCCTTTAGATTAAAATTACTTGAGAATAATTTATTGGATCAAAATGGATATTTCCTCGGTAAGCACGCACGTGCTTGCATCATAATATTTTAACTTCTTAAATTTATTTTTATTTCTTTTAATTTCATGGAATATCATATTTACATATTTTTATATTTAATCCTTGTGTTCATACATACTTATGTAACATAGGTGGTGAGTCCAAGACAACCCTCAAACCTTCCCTCGTGTGCCATGCAGTGGACATTCGCAATAGAATGGTGCCATCATTACCAAAAACATTATTTGGAAATCTTTGCTTATATTCTTTTACTGACTTAGTGGAATCGGATGGAATCTATGGATCGGAAGAATTGGATGATTTGGTGGAGATAGTTAGGAATGGAATTAAAGAAGCCATTGCAAACTATTCGGGTTTGCTTCAAGGGGATGGCAGTTTAGATGAGCTTGTTGAATTCTTCAAAGAAGCTAGATCAATGTTTGCTGACAACTTTGTTACATGTTATGGATTTACAAGTTGGACAAGATTTGGTTTTTATGAAGTTGATTTTGGATGGGGGAAGCCAAGTAAAGTGAGACATATCAGTCATCCATTGAAAAATGTTGTGTATTTAATGCCAACAAGAACTGGGGATGAAATTGAGGCATGGATAAGCATGACTGAGCATGAGATGGTCCAATTCCAACGTAACCCAGAGCTTCTCCAATATGCTTCCTTGGAATTTTAGATGTTTCTATTCTTAGCACATTTTGAACATCAATGATGTTTGGAAGAAAATAAATAAAATTAGCTAATATAGTCAAAAATTGCTTTATATAGTATTTATTAATTATTGTTGAAATAATTGTATAATTTTTTTAAAAACTTTGATTATTGATCGTTTTCCTATTATTGTATAATATTATGAATAAAATATGTTTTTTATTTTCAGCATCCGATAATATTTTAATTTTATTTTGGGTTAGATTTATTTTGTATTGTTGTGTTTCAAATTTGGCTAAGGTTTTGCTATCCTCCCCAGTAGAGGGGTCGTACACGTATCTTTAAAATATTTATGAATTGTATCTCATGAACTAATTAAAAAAAATTATATATTTGCCTAATTTTTTTCATTTTTATTTTAATTCATTCAGTCATTCTTCTTCAATTTTTTGTTTCAGTTAAACCGTTGCTCAAATAAAAAAATTTGTATCTTTTTTCAAACACTTTGACGTGCAAAAATGACTAACAGAACACATTCCTGTATGGCTGTTTATTGAAGCTTTCCCCAGAAGTACATGTATCCCTTTCGTGTGGTTTTCTGTTTGTTCTGGAGGTTTTAGATTCCTACTGGAAGCTCGTTCCAAGCTCTGCTTGGAGTTAGCATCACAAACAACCTCCATAACATGAACAAAAGATTTACATTTTTCTAGCTAATTTGAGTAATGATAGCATATCTCAACCAAAATAGCAAATTAATTTGTTTTAAGAACGCCAAATGCAGAAATATTAAATACATCGATACCAGTTCCTTTCGTGCCAAATTGACTTGTGCGCTCTTGATGCCCTTATTCTGGAACCCCACACTTGTCTGTGGTATGTTAAGGCCAAAGTACATTTTTTGTTTTCAAGATACACTAAAACAAATCCGATAAATAACGGCGACATATTAGCAACGGTTGAATAAACTGCCGCTAAATTGATAATTTGGGTAGTTTTTGCAGCGATTTCAGAAACCGTCGCAAAAATATGTAAATTTAGCAGCGGTTGATGATGCAAGAACCATAAAATGGATAAATAGCAGGAATATAGCGGCGGTTGAGGTCAGAACCGTCGCAAAATATATTTTTAAGTTATTGGTTAAAATTTTATTAGTTACCTATTATTATTGAATTAGAAACAATTTCGTATGATATATGTGTACATGCCATAAATAATAACGATAAATTATATCTTATTACTTTAACTCCATGTACACTAGAACAAAAAAAGAAAAACTCCATGTACACAAATATACAAATTTAATTTTTGGTGAAGAATTTTGTTGAAAAAAAAAAAGCAATATTTCTCTATTACTTCTGTTAATAAATAAGTTGATAGCAACAATTAGTTTCAGCTTGGATACACATAACATATTTGTATGTTTGAAGGATTTTCTTTGAATAATTCGGATATTTATATTTGATTTATATTATTTGAATAATATCTTAAACACAAAATATAATTATTTCGAGATAATTGGTTCCATTACCTTTAAAATTTTGTGTTATCCATGAAATGGGAAAGGATTTTATGGAGTTATATCTAATGTTGTTGGGGCGAAAAATTTTGACGATTTTAAAAATAACAATGTTAGGTAATTAATAAAAATTCAGTCAACATGCCAACAATTTAAATTAAATATTTTATTTCTTTAGGTTTAGGATGTTCTATTTTTAAAAAAATATAAAGTTAGCTAATGAATGCTTTAGGTTTCGGATATTCTATGGCTTTCATTGTCGATGTTCTATAAACAGTAATTATAGATGTTTTATATTTTGTTGACTAATTTGTAGGTTAGAAAATTATTGGTTACCTATATTTTTCTTTTTGAAAAATATGTAGTATAACCATATCATATACGAATTAAAAATTATAATAATTTTAGTGTTAAATCTATTTTACTGTCTAACCAAATCTGATTAAATTATTTATTTCATGTCAAATGAAAAATTATTTTAATATTAAATAAAACTTTATTTCAATTTGGTTGTATTATTTGATACTGAATATTTTTTATTTAATATAAAAATAAATAATTTAGTTGAATTTAATTGAATTGTACCTCATGAACTAATTAAAAAAATTATATATTTGCCTAATTTTTTTCATTTTTATTTTAATTCATTCAGTCATTTTTCTTCAATTTTTTGTTTCAGTTAAACCGTTGCTCAAATAAGAAAATTTGTATCTTTTTTCAAACACTTTGACGTGCTTGTCATAAAAAAAAAAAACACTTTGACGTGCAAAAATGACTTACAGAAAACATTTCTGTTTGGTTGTTTATTGAAGCTTTCTCCAGAAGTGTATTCCTTTCGCTGTGATTTTCTGTTTGTTCTGGAGGTTTTAGGTTCCTACTGGAAGCTCGTTCCCAGCTCTACTTGGAGTTAGCGTCACAGACAACCTCCATAACATGAACAAAAGATTTACATTTTAAAAACGCCAAAATAGCTATTTGAGTAATGATGGCATATCTCAACCAAAATAGCAAATTAATTTGTTTTAAAAACGCCAAAGCATAAATATTAAATACATCAATACCAGTTGTTTTGGTGCCAAATTGACTTGTCCCCTCTTGATACCATTATTCTGGGGAAGAGATGACTTCCACATACACTTGTCTGTGGTATGATAAGGCCAAAGTACATTTTTTGTTTTCAAGATACACTGCAACACATTCGATAAATAGCGACTATATATTAGTGACGATTGAATAAACTACCGCTAAATTAATAAAATTTAGCTGCAATTGATAATACAAGAACTACGAAATGGATAAATAGTAAAAATATAACGGCGGTTGAGGTCGAAATTGTCGCAAAATATATTTTAAAATTATTGGCTAAAATTTTATTAGTTATCTAGTATTGTTAAATTGAAAACAATTTCGTATGTATTATATATGTGTACATGTCATAAATAATAATGATAAATAATATCTTATTACTTTAACTCCATGTACACAAATATACAAATTTAATTTTTGGTGAAGAATTTTGTTGAAAAAAAAGCCATATTTCTCTATTACTTCTATTAATAAATAAGTTGATAGCAACAATTAGTTTCAGCTTGGACACACATAGCATATTTGTATGTTCGAAGGATTTTCTTTGAATAATTCAGATATTTATATTTGATTTATATTATTTGAACAATATCGTAAACACAAAATATCAATTCTTATTATTGATAATATCGGAATAAAAAAATTAACATTAAAATTTGAAATATATATTTAACATCAATTCCTATTATAAACATAATTTTTTATAACTATTATATATACTCTTCAAATATTTAATAGGTATCATATTATAAATAGAGAAAACATGTTATAATTAATACATAATATTTTTTTAAGTTATAGATATCTTTTAAAATTTAGTGTTTATTTAAATAATTATTCATAATTAAATATATTATATAAACAAAATTTTCTATTTTCACATTCGTAATTAATTTTCATGAAATTTTATTTTATTTCGTTAAGTAATTTTTTTTGTTAAATTAACTATTGTTTGATACTTTAATAATTTATTAACTAGTTTATACTTTATACCTATTATATTTTTCAAATATTTATTAAAAATTAAAATTAATAAATGTCAAATAAATATAATAACCATGCTAGGTAACCAATAAAAATTCAACCAACATCAGTTAACAACTTAAATTGAATGTTCTATTTCTTTGTGTTTGAATGTTCTGTTTATAAAAAAATATAAAATTGGCTGATGTTGTTTTAGGATTCGAATGTTTTATAATTTTCATTGTGGATATTCTATAAACAATTGTTTCGAATGTTTTATTTTTTTGACTAATTTATTGATTATAAAATTATTAGTTCCTATACTTTCTCTAAATCTAAACAAAAAAAATATGTTAATAATTAACCAAAATAATTTTTTGATTTAAGGATGTCTAAATATATTTGGCTTTAGCATATGCATATTATTTCTATTAGACATATAAGGTAACCAATAAAAGATCAGTCAATAATTTATTTTGAATGTTTTATTTTTTTAGATTTTGGATGTTCTATTTATAGGTTTTGGATGTTTTATTTCTTTTATTGATGATGGTTACTTTAGGTTTCGGATGTTCTATTTCTTTTATTGGAATGTTCTATAAACAATAGTTTCGGATGTTTTATTTTTTGTTAGCTAATTTATTGGTAAAAAAATTTTACCTATACCTTTTCATATTTCAAACTCACGGATTTTTTTTATAAATAAATAAATAAAATACCAAATTTAAAAAAATAGATATGCTTCCATAAAATTATATTTTTAGATGCCTTTTACTTATCTCGAATTTTACGAATTCGAAATGTATCTCGAAATTACAAAACTAAAAATAGATTAAAATTTTTTTTTAAACAATTCCGGACTTTGTGAATCAGGAATAAACTCGTTCCCAAATGATAAATGATGAAGCATATCCTTGCACTTGCCGCTTTGAACATAGTGGGTGCACATGTCCATAGTTGAGTGTACTTTGGTTAAAGCCAACCTTATCTGAATCTGATTGATGCAAACACAGGTAGTGGAATTTAATAATACCTTCGCGCAGGTTGTTTAATATATTTTGTAGTACCACTATGACCAACAGTTTTGAATATATTATTATTATTATATAGTAACAGAGGATGAACTCAAGGCTTTAGGTTCCTGTTTCAAAGCACACAGACAAAAAATATAACACTATTATATTGTTCTGATTTAATGATTTTGACACTCTTCTTATCTGAACTACCTCTATCTATCTATCTTCTTCCTCGTATGTTATATATAAAGCATTAACCTCACTGAAAATTTAACAAGTTAGAGTAAGTAGCAACATATCAAAGTTGAAAAACCAAACATCATCAATCTCTTTTGATCAAGGGTGAATACTGAAATTTCTTAGAGTGATATAGTTGTATGTAGCTATGTCTGGCCTTGTGGACAGGTGGACAAGCGAGCTGGCAAAGCATCAGCAAAAGGATGACATTGGCAGTGATAACAAAAGTAACAATTCAAGTCCCCGTAACCATGAGTGTATTCCGGGCTCTATGAATCTAGAAACCATGTAAAATTTATTTTTAGTCTATTTCGAATTTTGTGAGCCCAAAATACGTGACTAGTGTATTCCAGATTTACAGAATTCGAGATAAAAAAAATACGTCTAAAAACGTAATTTTTTAAAAACGTGCATATTTTTGTAAATTTAGTATTTTATTTATTTATTTATAAAAAAAGTCCTGAAACTCACAATATAAATCAAACGTATCGCTGCTCCAACTCGTATACATGGTTCCCAGTTCGAACCTGATGTGTTAGGAGCGTGATATTTTAAAATTTTTTCTTGCCTGTGTTTGACTTTGACCCGCATGCAGACCGATTTTAATCGGTTCGGTTCACACTGATTTTGGATGGTTCAAACGAATTTGACCAGTTTTATTGCATGAACGGTCTTAATATCATTTCGGACCGGACAACGCCTTTCCTTCCACATGGCTGAACCACATTGAACAGTCAACCATGAGCCACCTAAGCCACTAGTTGGGAGTTGGGACCCTTTACCTGTTGTCAACTTGTCATCTTAATGGAAGCCAGAAAGATTGGCAGCTTCAGTGAGTGCAGTCCTCCACTGCTGCACTTGTTTACGGTCGCAGGATCTTTCGTGCTTAGCAAATGCTCTGCTGTAACTTCCAGTCTGGTTGCGAACATGTGTAGGCTCTATTTTGTAGAACACTGGAATCACAATAACGTGTTCTTTCTTGTTCTTGCATTCCATGATCTCAACGAGCTCTCTCAAGCACCACTTAGAGGAAGCATAGTCTTGTGAGAAGATAACAAGAAATAACTTTGAGTCCCTTATGGCCTCAACAAGTTCGTTCCAGACCACATCTCGATCTGGTTTCTGCGAAGTGCATAATGAAGATGACAGTTGATGAAGCCGTTACTCGTGTGTCCTCGCCTCTGAAGCTGATAAACACATCGTATTTATGAGTGGCAGTTGGAGAAGAAGAGGAGGAGGAGGAGGGAAGTGTCATCTATTCAGCACACTTAATTGGGACTGGAGTGGTGTGTTCTTTAGATTTAGAAGAATTAAAGAGAAGGTCCTCTGTTATATGTGTAATTAATTACATTTTAACACTCCTCATCACGAATTTACCAAGAATTTTCATTCCCTTGTTCTTTCACGTTATTAAGTTGACAATATGTAGAAACCTATAATTTGCAGTTTATATTGCCTTCAGTTTCCTTATCACAAGTCACAACCATCATCAAGGTAATATTAAGTAGTATTCATCTGACGCACGCATGAAGTTGCCGCTTTACCAATTACCACCAACCTTGCATTATTTGGTCCATTTCAACCCCATAACTTGTTCTCAAATATCAATTATCATAGTTAATTCAAAAATAACGCTGTCGACACTGTTACACTAATGAGAATAAGGAAATACAACTTTCAACAAATCAACAAAATGTATTGGATGAATATATAATTAGCAAATGATGAATTGGCCAATGCTTACATCATTATCGACTAATACAAATTTTCTAAATCAGTTATTTATTCACGTTTTATCCCCACTAATTCTTTTCTCATAATTAAGGGTTGGAAATAAGTAGAACTGAACATAAAAGTTAAACTCAAGTTTAATTCATGAAAATTAAACTTAATCATTTACATTTATAGTTTCAACAAATTCTAACATGTAAACCTTCAAATCAGTTACAAGGACCTACAATAACATAACACTACTACTCAGAGCATCCACATTCCTTTTCCTCTCACTACATAAATCTTCGTATGTCAAATCCAATATGCAGAATTTCTTCAAGTTTTTGCCTGTTCATATCATTTCCACAATAGAAATAGTTAAAAAATTTTTAGTCACATCAATAATTCAATTATCAAACTCAACTGTAATCAATTAATTAAAAGATTACCTCTACTACTTCTTCTCCTTCAAGGATCAAGGGAGGCTCTCCAGCAAACTTTGCTTTAGCTTTTTTGTTGGAGGAATTGATTCTTCTTGCTCATTAGATTCAGAACATTCTTCCTCATAATAAGCTTCTTCGCTACTTCTCTTGGATTTGCATCCTCTTGATCATTCGTCGTCTTCGCCCACACTTTGATATATCCAGCGAATGCCACACTCTTGTATCACTGCATCCAATTTATTCACCACTCCAGCAAAGAATTCAAGAGTAAGATTTGCATTATTGCCAGTGGACCCCTTCTCTTCATTGATGCCTTTTCCTTCTGTCCCTCTAATTGGTTCCATTATCTTCTTACAACATTCCTCGTCATACCATAGCAATGCATGATCTGACTTAATATCGAGGACGGCGCCGTCGCGAAGGGGAAGCTGAGTACGCTAACGATGACGACGACCGCGACAGATCTGTGGTATGACACCAGTGATTCTAGTAGGGCTCTCGAACCAGAGATGAGAGAGCGGCGACGTTTTCCACACAGAGCAACAGCAAGCAGAAGATTCTGTTATGTTTCGCCAATCGTGGCCAAGCCACCCCCTCTCTTGGCGGCGGAACCGCGTGGAAGTTCGAATCGTGACGGAGCAAGAAGGGATGGCGTTTCCGGGCGCGGGTGCAGTCGGAAAAGGCGGCGGTCAAGGTGCGCCGCGAATGGACAGCAGCTGGACGGCAGTGGAAGACTCAGTGAAGAAGCACAAGGCTGCCGTTGTTGGTGTTGCTTTGGAGCTGGGCCTTAAGGGAGTATTGAAAGCCCAATCCAAATCAACAATTGATTCTGTCCCAAAATATTATTTTGGACAATTGCTGGGCTCAATATTCTTTAAACGATGGAATCCTATCCCCTATTAATTTTAGTAATGGTAATTAGAGTTTATAATTTCATTCATTGTGGTTAAATTTTTTTTTTTTTTCAATCTTGAGAACAATGTTGTTTTGAAGGGTAGGATAATCGGTATAGATATGGCTTAAAACTCATTTAAAATAGTTTATGGAATAATCTAAAAAGTACTTATTTACTATAAATAATAGATAAAAATATATAATGAAATATGTAAATTATAAATGAAATAGTTATCTCTTTTTTCTTTTGGAATTTTTCTCAATGAAATTATTTTCTTCTTCCTCTTGTTGTTTTCTAATTTCTTTTTAATTATCAAATTCTCTTCTAATTTCCTTTTAATTTCTACAATTTTAACTTATAGGAGATCTTACTCTCATCAATCTAAATGTTTAAATTTTAAACTTTAGATTGTATCGATTATATTGTTGAGTTCCATCTTAGTATAAGCAAAGTTAAATAATTCCACGATGAAATTAATTATTGGTCATCTAAAATAATGGCAAACTTTAAACCAAAACATTAAATAGAAGACATCATGAAAACTTTTTTTTAAAGGTTTTTCTAATGAATAATGCTACGTAATCAATATATGGGATTTATAGAGAGCCAATGAGTATAATTAGAGAAATAATGAGTGATAAAAAGAAAAAGAAAAAAGAAAAAAAATCAATTAATCACTTATTGGCTAACAAATTATGAGCTTTCTAAACTTTTTGTAATCTAATTTATTTGATTACTATTGCTTGCTCAAAAGATTCAACCTCGATCAAGAAAAATCTTAAAGAGATCTACCGGAACCATATATAGCTAGACTGTCACTTAGTGGTGTTAGTTATTATTATAAATCTCATCTTTTGAATAGGACAATAGACTTCAACCTCTATTGAAAACTTAAAAGTAGTATCCTATCCATGATTATTTCACTAATAGGACACCAAACAAAAAAATTTTAATAATCGCACACAACGCGTTCACATGAAAACTAGGGCAACTTCGTTCACTCTTTCTCCTTGACAACTTCTCTATTAATTAATGTGTTAAAGACATCTATGAAAAGCGCAAAATGTAGATGAAGCTTCGTTCTCTATGATTTATGGAGAAAGAGTCAAGCTTGTTTTGCTCCTTGAATATCACTTATATATCAGGAATCAATAAGACTGATATATTCATCATCTTAAGAAAATGATAATACCATTTATTTATTTATTTTTTTACAAATTTATACAAAAAAAGAAAATGTAAAAAAATTATATAGTGGCATTACAAAAACGAGAGTGACTATAAAAAAATTTCTTTGTATGTAACACGATAGATATATATAATAAAATAATTATATCAACTTGAGTTTATAAATATGATATATTTGTTTTAGTTTGTATATTAAATAAAAAATATTATCAGTGATTTAATTTATCAATTTAAATGATAAATTTAGTTCAAAATATTTTAGCTCTATCTAGTTCATGGAAATTAGATATGAATAATTCCATTAGAGTTGGGATGAGTTTTATTAAGAGTTCAGGATTTTAGTGATGACTGACATTAAAAAAAAAGTAAAATATTTCCAGTTTTACAATTTAAAATTTGAAATATAATTAAGAGTAATTTAGAGGTAATATTATTAGATACTTTTTAATTAATAAAGAGAAAAACATTAGGATAATACTCCTTTATAGATTAGTAGTATCATTAACACTTTTTTTCAAGAAAAAAAATGAGAGTGATATGTTTTGTAGAACAAAAAATAAACTAAAATGAAAATAAAAAGCCATAATAAGAAAACTCTAATAATTATTTTACTATTTTTTCAGGGAAGTTTCCCAATGCGTTGGGATAATTTGTTTATTTACAAAGTAGCTTTAATTCATAGTTTAATTTCATGCTATGCAATTGGGAAAAAGATTGAGATAAGACATCAAGATTGAAAGATGGAGACTAACTTAAGTTTATTGTTATATTTGATTTAAAGTTTACTAAGAAAATATAGATCGATAGATAAAAATTAAATTAAGTTGATGTATGAAAGATAAAGATTAATATTAAAAATTTTAATGTTAAATGAGGGTATTTAAGTAAAATAAATTATTGAAATTTCTGTCTTAATTTTCAGTTCTTCAGTCCTTACTATCTGAGATATTAAAAATATCTAAAATTTTAAAAATTGATATTAAAATTTTAATTTTAATTTCTATCCATCAAATATAATATTGAATCTCAGTACCTCAATTTCAATTTCACTGCTAATAATCAAATCCTTTCTAAAGGTTACTGAGTTAGAATAATGGGGAATAATATTCTCAACTTGAATTGAGAATAAACAAAATTTTCTTTTAAAAAATAATAATACTAACTAATTAATAAAATTTCGGTTAATATCAATTAATAATTTAAATTAGATATTTTATTTTTTAAAATTTTAAATATTTTATTTTTAAAATAATATAAAATTTGCTAATTATAGTTTTAAATTTGAATGTTTTATAATTTTTATTATAAATATTTTATAAATAATAATTATAAATATTTTATTTTTTATTTGATTGATTTATTAATTAAAAATATTTGTTTAAAAAAAAGCCATAAAGTTTACTGGGTTAAAATATCCCGCGAAATCGTAAGTCAAATTTGGCGAGCTCATTTCTTAATTCAGTCAATCTTTATTAGATAGTTTGCCGTGCTCTTAGTTTTTAACATGTGACGCGCTTCTCGTCATCCTTTTTTATTATTCCATGTTATTTGACCACTAAGACCCAAAGAAATACTATTAAATGATATTTTATTAATTTTTAGTTTTTAATAAATTTTCAGCACAACTGACTAGCTTGACATGCATCCATCCTTGACACAACTATGAAACCATTGAATTGAGCCATTGATTCAAGGGACACACTACCACGTGCCACCCTCATCCTAAAGGAAAAAGAATCTTTTTCTCTCTCTATTAATTTGGATGGCTTTAGATCTGTCCTTATTGTTTGCACTTTACAATATTAAAAGTAGGTTTTATTGTGAAAGTATCTAGAGTATTTTTTTTTAGGATTATGAAAATTTTTTTAAATATGAAATTGTGATTATTTTTAATATATATATATTTTTTATTTTAAAAATAATATTTAAAATTTAGAGAATTATTAGATATTTTCATTATTTAAAAAATTTATTTAAAAAAATATTTAGCGTACATATAACAATTTTTTTAGGAGAATATCATATGTCCAGCAGGTTCAGATTAATCCCTTACGTTATATCGAGTGCTCTTTTCGAAGGATTTGACGTAATTATATCACCTTTGACATATATCTATTATTGTATATATTTAAGGCTCCTACTATGTGTTGAATGAGTATTTGAAAAAAATACGTATTAAGAGCAAACACAAAAAATAATAGGATAAATTTATAGACTAAACAAGTGAAATGAGCTCACGGAGCACATGAGCTTCTTTCTCTTTTTTCCTTCCACAAAAAGCACGACATATAATCTCTCTGTCCGTTTTCATTCATCTGACCTCTCCATTCCCTCAGTTAAAGAAGTCTGAGACTGAGCCTTGGTGAACCCTAGCTGCTGAGCCCTACCCTGTTTCCACTCTCCACCAAACACTACAAGATTTTTCCTTTTTATCGTCGGCCGTACCGACACCCAGCCGTCTATGTATTATTATTACCGACGGCCAAGCCGTCCATATTAATCCGTTAGTAACAAATGCGTCGATAAGTTATACCGACGACCCCGATACGCCGTCGGTATAAATAATTAATTATACCGGCGGCCTGGCCGTCGACGATTAGATTGTTGGTTTTAAGTTTAAAGTATTAATACCGACGGTTTTATTTTTTTCTCAGACGGTTAGGCTGTCGGTATAAATAAAATAATAAAATTATTTTTCTATTATTACAGACGGCTAAGCCGTCGGTACCGCTGGCGTCGGCAATTACAAGATTTCTCAATAAATTTATACGATTAAATAATAATCTGTACAGAGATTCTAATTAGACAACAGAATTTTATATGCAGAAAAATGATCCAGTAATGCTAATATAAAATTACTCCCGTAAAATACAACAATGTAGTAGTATAACAATCATAAAAATGTGTGTAGTACATAAATGAAAAAATGAAAAAATAAAATTATTCTTCAATTATTACCGACGGCACATAAATGAAAAGTGTCAAACATAATCAGGATCATCTCGGGTCTCTGGTGATCCGCTCGACTGCTTTGGCTGTGGTGGGGGATCCTGGGATCGAGCCGGCGGAGGAGGAGGAGGAGGTGGCATCTCTGGCATCCCACTCGTAGACGAGCCACTCCGTATCTGCAATAGGTAGGCATACATGTCGGCGTAGGCCTTCCTAAGATCAGAGACCTCCTGCGACTGTGCCTGCACGGTGGATTAGTGGCAAATAGTGCATTCTTTTAAAAGGAACCTTCTTGGTACGTTTGTTAGGGTCAAACCTAGGTGACTGGCAAAACTTGCACTCGCGTAACTGATGGTCTTCCCGGTAATATAACATGCAACCATTGACACAACAATCAATTTTCACCGCATTCAATCCCAACTGAGAGGTTTGTTTTTTTGCTTCGTAATAGTTTTTCGGGATTCCGCTGGCATCCGCAGCAACATCTCTAACTAGCCCCGACACTTGTTCAAATGCATGTTGTGAATAATTATTTTTTGATTTAATTGCTAGCATTCTAGTCGCAATTGAGAGTTGAGAAAAAACCGAACCTTCCCAAAGTGGTTTCCTTGCTGACTCTAGTAGCTGATAAAACCTAATTGCCTCGGGATTAAAATCATCGTACTCTTCTCCTTCGCCGTCCTCTTCTATGGGATCAAATTGGGGGAAGGCATTCGCAACCATGGATTCATACCTAAGTATGTTATCATCCCAACTGTTCATTCCAGGATCGTTGTTGCTTGCATTGTATCCCCCTAGTCCGTACCTAGTTAAGTCTGAATCATTCCCTTCCCCATGTTGTACCCATATTTCATAATTTGGCACAAAACCTTCCTCAACAAATCCATCCTAACATCATCAATTTTTTTATATTTCATACACTTGCACTTCATACACGGGCACCTAATCTTTTCAAACTCAGTATAGTCATCTAAGGTCATGCAATACTGCAGGAAACCGTCCAATCCGGTTATGAATGATGGTTTAAGCCCCCTCTATTTGCATAAACTCTATCGTACATCCATGAACGAAAGTGCTCCATAATTATGGGATACTATTTTCTCCTACATTAGCAATAATATTACCAATTTAGGACACCTTAATTAACGTGTTAAACATTATTTTTTTGCTTAATTTTCGCCAGAATTTTCCCATCAATTATGTATCTAAACTACATTGTCGGAAAGGTTCATACTAAAATAGAATAATATTTTCAATCAATATACAATTTGCAATTACGTTGTTTAAACCTAGCCATTCTATCCACCTTATTCACCACAACAAATACAGAGCAAACACAAACAATCTCCACAGCAAACAAACCGGAAGGATCTCTACGCCCCCGCACAAATTCATTCTCCTCTCCCATTCTACAATTCTATCCTAGGTGGTCAAGTCTCTATCCTAAACATTCAATAAAATTTACCATTTAATTATTTTGGTTACTAAATAATTTAATCACAATTTCAATTTAAAAATGTCAAATAATGCTACCTAGAGTGAGTAGGTTACCAACCGTAGTGTCGGGATAAATATGGGCAACGCCTAAACAGCACAAACTCGAACGATCCCCACCCACAAGCGGCACCACCAGCAGCCTCAGCAAGCTC
>JASCZI010212230.1:0-11419 GCA_036250425.1 Stylosanthes scabra
TATATTATATTATATATATATATATATATATATATATATATATATATATATATATATATATATATATGTTTAATTCTTCTACCAAATTGTATTTATTTAATTGTAATTGGAACTTGGACAGTATAATAATTTTTTTCAGGGTATAATTTCTAAAGAAAAAAAAAAGGCTTAGCTTCTTCATTGTATTCTTTTTCTCCTCTATAAAGAATGCCAAAGTGGGAAGAACATTTCTCTTTTGAGTTTCATAAAGCAATTGGGCAACTTCTCTCCTTTTTTATTTTAAAAAAAAATATGGAATAAAATAAATGGGCAACTTTTAAAATTTATGGTACAAAATTGTGCAACCTTTATCTTACCTCAGGCAATGCTTATACAAATAAACCCAAAATTCTCAAACTTTATGACCTAAAAAGCAATAACAAAGGGAATAAGAGACAGCAAACCTCTTTCTAAGAAATTAAAGAAAAATCAGAGAATCCCCTTTTAATTGAAAGGAAAAATAAAAAGTACATGCATAAAAGATTTTTTCAAAAATACTTTTAGAATATAATGAGCCGAGCCAACACAACAATTAAATTGAATTATTGTAAATTAAAATAAATAAATAAATCTTTTATCATCACAACAACAATATCGATAAATTGCGGCAGTTTCCTGACCTAATAGCGACAATTTCATCAATCGTTGGACTTATATATGCAAAAAATGTTTTGTGGTAGTTTTAATTTTTTGCAATCGATATAATAATTGTCGCTAAAAAGAATTTTCTTTTTGAAGTTGTGTTATTATTTTTATCACTTCAATCAAGTCTCCCAATAATCATATGTGGATTGTATGATGAAAGATTGAATTGTATGAAAAAAAAATTAAAAGACAAAAGATTAAATTGTCTTTGTATTTTATAAGAGATTAAATTGTCTTTATATTTTATTAGAGAGTAATTTATTTAATATTCTAAAAAAATTGCATGCTACACATCATCCATACTAATTAATTAATTAATCTATTTTATAATAAACATTTCTTGTCGTCATATAAATGACATTAGTCATTGTAACTTTAAATGCACTCACAACAAAACATATGAGAGCATAAATAAGAACAAAAGAAACTATTATAATCTAATGTTGATGCGCTAGGTATAAATAAATATATGCATGTAAATTAATAAAGTGACATATTTATTTATAATAATCACTTGAAAGAAGTAAGAAAGTGCATGTGCGCATGCTAGCCAGGTACCAACAACCACAATGCATGTCACAATGCACATTGCACAGTTATTGCAAACAAATTGGTATCAAATATTATTTTGAAATTAGTATTTTTTAACAATAAGCACACTTTTCTTTTCTTTTATTAATTAAAAATTATATATTTAAATATATAATCATCAATTAATAAAACTATATTTCTATACACATGTCAAGAATTTGTTGTGTATAAAATATAAATAGTGTCATTGTAAAAATTAAACAACAACAATATATAATAATTGTAGTGAATAGAAATTTTTATATCCAATTGAAATATCATTGCATTTTTCAATTTAATAAAAAAGTTAAAATATATTGACCCAATGTATAAAATAGAATGTAATCGCTTTTTTCAATTTAAAAACAAAAATATATTGAGCCAATGTAAGAGAACTTTTAAAAAAGAAAGTATATATATATTACCCATATATTTTTCCTTTTGTTTCTTATTTTCACTTTCCTACCTAAAAAATCTACTAATCATAATCAGGTATTATCACAATCATTAAATGAAGTTAATTTTGAAATCCAATACATAAATCTAATTGAATAAATCTATAAAATTCTTTAAAACAATAAGTGTATCAAAATTAAATTGGTTTAAGTAATATATTAATTAGAACCTTGAAAATTTAGCTCTTTTATTTTTATTTCATTTTGAGAATCACTATTTATAAAGTAGGGTCAGATTTAAATTATTCCAGGGAAGGGAAAAATAAATAAATAAATAAATAAAAATTAAAAAAAAGGCTCATGTGAAGGGTGCCTTTGCCTCTTTGTACTTGTGTCCCATACACACCTTCCATCCATTCATGGTCTTATAAGTTATAAGTTGCAACCAACAATGGAGGCTCTTAGATTGACCCCACCACTTTCAATTCACACAAATTCACCACCTTCGAGCCCTCCATTGTTCACTAATGGTGTGGTGGACCTAAATTTTTGGTTCTTCCATGGCGGAAAAGGGTCCCACACACATGGGGTCAGTCATATGCTTTTTTTATTTTTTTTCTTTTTATTTTATTCCTCCATGTTATTTATTTTTTTCCCTTGCCAACTTGTTGTATTATTATTAATTATTATATGATGATAAATGCCAATTTCAATTGGCCATCTCAAATCTCCAATACATTGATCTTGATTTTCTTTTTATTGTTTAATTGGGAAAAAGGTAATCTGGTTGGTTGGAAAGTTGAGTATTGAATTTCAAGTTTTCTTGTTTAATTGGTAGAAAAAGAAAAAAAAGAAAAAAAAACACGTGATAACAATTAGAATGGATTTATTAATATCTTTTATATAGCCTCCTTTAATAATACAAAGCGAAAAGAAAGTAAAAAAATTGGGTTTTATATATATTCATACACTCACAAATTTTATAAAATAATTAGGCAGAGGCAAATAATGCCACATTGTAATAATAATTGATCATAATAATGTTGTCTTAACAAAGTATTGGGAATTGAAGAACATGCATCATCATTTCATTGCGTTCAGAATTAATATTGTGCTAATTAAGCCATGGCTGTATTCTGGAACATACAAAATCTTTTTTTTTTTTTTTGGTGTACTAAAACTATGATTATATATGTTCTCTCTAAGATTATTTGTCATTTATAATAATGTACATTTTTCCTCCAAAAATTTAATCTAGTGTTTTTCTTATATATGGCAATGTGACATTATAGGTAGTGAATAACAGAAATATAAAAGGTCTAGTTAATCGGAAATTTATTAACATTTTTTTGTGTGACTAATTTATTAACATTTGAATGTGTATGTACATTACTAATATTAGGGACCAATTGATTATTTATTGTGGCTTTCATTATTTTCTATTTATTTCGGTTTTCCCATCCTTAAATTTGACTAATTTTTAGATAAATACTAATTTAGATTTTCAAAATTATATATATCATATTATATACAACAATGAAATTATATCTACAAGTATTTTTATCAATTAAATTCAACTAAAATACTAATTAATTCAATTCTAATAAAATTATTTTTATCACTAAAAATATGTAAACATATGCATAACCTGGTTGAAACTTATTACTTTAAAAGCTTGATCGTCCAGCATTTTCGTATAATAAATATTTAATTTGTTCTTATTATTTGCAGAGTAACAAATCTCTAAAATATTTTATACTATATACAAAAAGAGAGCTTTACAATTAAAGGGATAATGAAAAATTAAAGAAGTAAAATATTTTCTTTTTTAAAAAAAAAAAAGAAGAAAAGAACTGGTTTTCATGGTTGCCACGTCAAATGGCGTGTGGTAGCGCCACATTGAACAGTGAACACACACATGAATATATTAAGAGTTTTTTTTTTTGAAAAGTTATAAACTTATAATATACTAGTGTAATTTCTACTATAAATTAAAAATGTATAACAATAAATTTGAAATTAGTAAAAATTGATCAGCGTATTATATTTATACTCAAACTAACATGTTTTTTACTTTAAGTTTTTAACGTAGTAGACTTAAAATAAAATTTAGTTTCTATAAAATATATACTCATTTTTTAGTCCCTTGGTCCTTGCTTAATTTTCTAGCTAGATACTATTTTCTTTTGGAGAAAAAAAGCATCCTCTTAAAAATATTTATAGATTATATACTATATTTCTCTTAGCTAAATTATTAAACATAATCATAAATTTAATACTTCAGATTTAGTCTCATTTACAATAATTGTAATACTGTAGACTTCATTAAAACATATTTGTGGGTTCTTTCATTAAAAATAATTATAAATCTAATTTTCTAGATTTTGGTAAACTCAAGTATTTTCAATACCAATTATCTCTTATTAGAGTAATGCAAGGTATTAGATAGCCATCACTTAATTTAATTTAATTTAATTTAATTATTATAATTTTGTATTTTTATGTAATATCCGTAATTACATACTATTTATTTTAATAATAATTAATGAATAAACATAAAAAACCAAAATAGATAAATTATGACTATTTAACTATAACTATCAAACATTTTCCTATTAAAAATAATTAAATATTTTACAACAAAATAATTAAATTTCTGTCATAATTTATTAATTCTCTTATTACATGGTACGGTTGTTAATTAAATTACTAAATATTTTATATGTAGCTAGCTACCAAATATGTTAACAAATTGATTAAGACTTTAATTTCATATAGCTTGGTGACAATTTTTTAATTTTTAATTTTTAAAAAAATGAAATACATTTCTTGTTCTCCAAACTCCAAAGCCCATACACAGAGTCACATACACATATTAATATTGAAGCACTCAGATATATAACTCACCTCCTAAACCTCCTTTTCATTCTCCTCTTCTCTTCTCTTCTCTTCTCTTTTGTTTTTCTCTCTCAATCTTCCATCATTCCATCATCCATGTCTCTCTAAATAAACACACACACACAAAACAACACTAAATCAAATTCTCGTTGTTCTTATAATCTCCATCATCTCCTCAACCGAGATTTCGGCCCAAAACTTCATTGGACCATATATCTCGGATCACAGAAAAAAAAATAACTTAAACGAAAAAATACCTGAAAATCTCGTTTCAGCTATTTCCATGGCGGCTGGTCCAACCGATCGAGCTGCTCCCGCGGCGGCGCCTCTCCACAACCACCTCCACTCTCCGCCCGCGGCGCCGCTCATCGTTCCGGACTCATTCGCCAAGGACGCCATCCTCGCATGGTTTCGCGGAGAATTCGCCGCCGCAAACGCCATCATCGACGCTCTCTGCGCTCACCTCGCGCAATTGAGCTCCGTCTCCGGCGAAGACGGCCGTTACGATGCCTTGTTCGCCGCCGTCCACAGCCGTAGGCTCAACTGGATCCCGGTGCTCCAGATGCAGAAGTATCACTCCATTGCTGACGTGGCGCTCGAGCTGCGAAACGTCACTGACCGGAAGAAAAATCTCGCCGGAGAAAACGTCGCCGGAGGTGAGATCGCCGATGAAAAGGAGAAGATCGGAGAAGAAATCGAAGAGAACGGTGGCGAACATAACGAAGATTATGAATCTCCGGAGAGCGAAATCACTGATTCAGGTAATTTGAGACTTAAGACTGCGTTTGGATATAAAAACTTAACTAATTCATTTTTCAAAAGTGACTTTGCTTCTCAGTAAATAATAATAATAATAATAATAATAATAAGTTAGGATGCATATCTTAGTCATTAATTTTAATTATTAAATAATCTTAAAATATATAGACATTAAAATAAACAGTTAAAATTATTATTGAATTTCTATAAATTATCAAGCATATGGAATGCTTTTAAATAAGTTGTTATTATTATTTATAAAAAATGTGCTCATTGTTATTAGAGTGAAAAACTCTTTATTTTTCATCAATGCCGTAGGAATTGTTCGAGCAATTCACTCGGTAGTTAGCTTTTTCTTTTCTTTTTCTTTTTATTTTGAAGAAATAATTCTTTGATTTTTTCTTCTTGCATGATGAATGAAAATTTTCACGGATTTTAAGTGTTAATTTTTCATTTTCATGCTCGTGATTCTCATATTTCTCACGGTTAGCTCTGTTTGGCTTTAAATAAAATGTCAGAAGATGGAGTGATTTTTTATTTTTTATTTTTTTGGAGTGAAAAACTTTTTTTTAAGCAAAACGAAAGGGTAACACTTTATGCATGTCTTTTTTTTTAAATAGAAAACTTTTATTTGTTTATTTTTCTGGCTGATGCTTATTTTAAAAAAAAAAATTATTACTGTTTTATATGTCTGTTCTACAGTTAAGAAATGGATTCAAACATCAGATCCAATTTTGTGAATTCTGTTTTCCAAAAAATATTTGTTTATTGCTTTGAAGTCAAATTCTGTTGCGTAATCATAGTTAGTATAACATTTGGGGGGCCTAGTAAACTCTGATGAGTGTTCCGTTTCATGATTTAAGCATATGAAAATCATTATTGTTTGTATTGAATTATTTAAATATGTATTATGAATAGTTTAATTAATACAGATCATGCATAGTATTAAAATAAACAAAAAATAATTAAACTTCTAGCATATGCACACCACCTTTGTGAAATAATAATTATTGAAGTGAGAAGATTAATATATTTAATCATAAATTATATTTTATATCATTAATTTTTGCCAACTTTTGCCAATTAAAATTCTAGAAGCACATCTCTTTAAGAATTTTGCTGTAAATAAATCCAACATTAAAATTACTAAATTTAATAGAACTGGCTAGTATATGTTTTGTAGGAAAGTGTTCAAATATATTACTAAAAAAAGTAATTTTATTATTTTCTTAAATTAAATTAAATTTTATTTGTGCTCATCAACTTTGAAATAACTCCTCCCGCTTGTAGAAGTTTTAATAAAAAAGTTAGACTGCTAACTAAATGGTATGTTTATAAAATAGTGGCAAAATAATTAACCCAGATTATTTTGTTAATATGTTAATATATGTTTACATTTTGTTATAATTTTTTTCTTTACTCAGCATTAATTTTACAAATTAAATTATCATAACCAAAAGTAGAAAACCATATGATTCAAAACTCAAAAGTGGGCTATGTATGGTGTGAGAACATCTATAAAACATGGAACGTGAAAAGGTTGGTGGACAACGCCTTCGTTGTCAAGGTTAGTTAAGGGGGTGAATCATATGTTATGTTACTGTTTAATTATAGAAAAAACTATAAAATTTTGGAGGACAATTTATTGTTGAATATATGAGTTACGAATAATAACTCATATAAACTTTGAATGATATGACTTTCTAATGTTGATTTCGTAGCATTATTCTTTATTATAATATTTTTTATTTTCAAAAAACATTTGACTTATTTTAAAATATTAACGTACAAAAACATAATATTTATATTATTTGAATAAAAAAATACTATAGCAAATATTTTAATTATTTAGTTATATTTTCATATTTTGTAATCAATATTAAGACCAAAAATAATGAAAGAAAAGGAGTAAATTAAAATTGAAGAAGTAATCTAGAAAAATGTGCAACGATTTTTTATTACAATGGGACCACTGGCAAGCGAATGCATGATGGTGTTAGTGACGTCCGCAGTGTGTGGGTTTGGCCGTTTGGGGTTGGTTAGTGTTGTGGCGAGGGTTTATAGGGTTTTGGGTTTTTGAGTTTGACCAATTCGGGTGGCAATCCCTATGGTCTATGTGGCTTGACCTGTCCAAGTTTGAGGGTCAACTTTGTCATTATCTCTCTCTTCCTACTCCTCTGGTGAGGGATCCAATGAATGCTTCATTCATTAGCTCAATTATAAGCAATCAGCCACCCTCTTCTGAGTTCTGATTCCGAATCTGGACAATAAAAACAACATAAATTTCCATCAAATGTAGTAGTAATTGTACTCTCAATGTTGCTGCTACTATACTTCAACGCTTCATGTGGCTAACTTCCCTAACCAACTCTTCACACAATGGAAAAGCTTTTATTTTGTTTCTATTTTAAATAAATAATTTTTTATACGAATTATTTATTAAAAATAAAGCAGTAATTCATAATTCTAACATTTTTATTAATTTTTCAACCATTTAACCATTTAAGTAATTGATCTAAACAGTCTCAGCCTTTATTATAGTTAAAAAAATTTGAATTATAGATGGTGGTTTTGCCTTTTGTTCAAATTGTTAAAGACCAAAATGATATTTATTTTTAAAAAAATTGTGTAGAGTTGGTTGGCAAAGGAATTGGACATATAGAATCTCTACTTGTCCTAGTAAATTTTGGGATAAGAAGTCCATATTTAAAAAGTAAAAAATTATTTATAATATCAAATTTATTGAAAAATTGAATTACTTTCGGTAATTATTTCACCACAAAAAATACACATGTAAAAATTGTTTCTAATTTCTCATTGTCATAGAATATACCGAAAAATATTGGGATTAAAATTACAAGAGTGATGAATATTTTATAACGTATAAATCTTATGTCCTATATTTTTGTCTGTCTAACTCTTCAGAATATCAAATTGCCAAAAGAATATGGTTGGATACAGAAACATGCTAATGCAAGCCGAATGCATTTTGATAAGACAGTATTCATGTGATGATGTTAACTTAACTACTGTTATCATGTGTTTGTTTGTAGCCCCCCCAGTTTTTGTTGGAAGTATTTAATGTTCTAACATTGCTGTGGGGAAACCAAAGAGTCATGTTACTCACTTTGTTCAAGGACGGCAAAAAATGTTTCCTACCAGTCAAAGAGTCAAAAAATGTTTGTCAAGTTGGTGAAATGATTAATGACACAAAAACTTTGTTTGTAAATGTTTTCCCAATGTCCAACTATACTGTTTCAATACTTAAATCCTTTTATTTATCTATAGTTTATTGCATAGAAGCCCATATATAAGGTTTACAACACAAATTGGGGGCAATATTTTATTTGAGTACTAAAATTTGCATGGATGTTTTATTTGTTCTTTGTGCAGGGTCTCAAGAAATGCAAGGAAGTTCCACGAACAATGTTAGCATATGTTCCAACCATGAAGAATGTGAAGGAAGGTCATCACAGATCAAGTTAACTAAAGGTTTCTCAGCAAAGGAATCAGTTAAGGGGCACATGGTAAGTTACATTCTTTCACATAATAATCTCACAATTCTATATATATCCCCAGTAGTTTATGCAGCAAGAAACGAGAAATGTTTTTTGAACCTATATCTGTTCATACATTAATTACATTGTGTTGAGGCTCATTTCATCACCCATTTTAAGTATATAAATGAAACTATTCATAAGAAACAGAGTAACAGACAGCTATTGCTTCATTGTTGACATGCCGAATGCATTTGGCAGGTTAATGTTGTGAAAGGTTTGAAGTTGTATGAGGATGTTTTCACTGATTCAGAACTTTGCAAGCTGACAGATTTTGTGAATGAGATCCATGCTGCTGGCCAGAATGGAGAGCTCTCAGGTAAGACACCATTAGCCTTTTTGTGTGTCTTGTTCTCATGTTCTTGTCACTTTTTTTCTTTCTGTGGTCAAGTAATCAAAAGTTTGTAGTTTGTACTTTAATTTCTTTAATTCTTTCAGTTTACTGTTTCTGCTATATAACAATGTAAGATATTTTGTTGTGTGCAATTTTTTAAGTGTGTTTACCTGTTCTTCTTGACTAAATGTAGGGGAAACCTTCATACTATTCAACAAACAAGTGAAAGGAAACAAGAGAGAGCTGATTCAGCTTGGTGTTCCAATATTTGGACAGATAAAGGAGTACACCAAAAGTAAGAAAATAAATTTTTTACTTAAAAAGGATCTAACAGGTTTACTTTACATTAACAAAAATGTAGTCTAAAGGCTCTATAGTGTAACCCTGTTTTTTCTTTTTCTCCATTTTTCTGTACAGGCAATATAGAGCCAATTCCAGCACTTCTTGAGCATGTTATTGATCACCTTATACAATGGAAGTTAATTCCAGAGTATAAAAGGCCAAATGGTTGTATCATCAACTTTTTCGAAGAGGTAAATGCTAGCTCATTTTCCCTCTTACTCCACCATTGAACAAGTAGATACTTCAATAATTTTTAAGGCCATAATTGCTCTAAGAAAAAATACATAGATAACAACTAACAAGTAATACAAACTTGTTCACATAATAAGACAACAAATAAAATGTTCTATCCTGAAGCAAAGTTTGTAAGTTTTTTTGTTTACCAAAAAATCTGGGAACAGAGTAGTAATGACAGAAATACAACTTCTTTGCATTATCTTTATCTTTTTTTTTTGTCCTGAAACACATTTCAAACATAGCCTTATGAATAATGAAATAGCCTTTTTCCAATATGTATATGATTTTCTTTCCCTTTTTTAGGAGGAGTTTTCTCAGCCATTCCTGAAACCACCACATCTGGATCAACCTGTCTCCACTCTTGTTCTCTCTGAATCAAGTATGGCTTTTGGGCGAATCCTTATGAGTGAAAATGATGGGAACTACAAAGGGCCACTCATGCTCTCATTGAAGATGGGGTACATATTAAAGAACTTAATACTCTTTGCAGTCCTAAAATCTTCCATTTATTAATTAAGATTCTAGTCACAATGCTGGATACAAAGGAAGAAGTACTTCGACATTTATATGACAGCATGTAACTGTAAGTGAATAATGGGAAGTGCAAGCTTCATAATCATAGAGGATGCATGCTACTATATGTTCATATGATAGACTTGATACTGAATTAGACTGCTTCTCTGCCTTTTCTATCTAGTTTCTTGAACGATAGTACTACACAAGAGTTATGCAGTAGATAATAACTTACATTAGCATAGTAGCATCTTGTTCTAAGCATCAAGGTGGATGAAAGCTTCTGACTGTTAAGGAGTGTGGTATGCCTGTGGCAGTAACATCTGACTTTTGTCTCTGGATTCATGCCTGATGGTTCGTTGAGCATTTGGTCCCAGTGTCATTCATTTTGGGGGCTGCACACAGATGTACCAATAGTATTGCTATGATTCTCAGTATTCTTAGAATCATCAATAGAAATGCAATTTTTTCCATTTGTTTCTTCTGTAACCTACTGTGTCTTGTGCAGCAAAATACTGAAATTTGAGAAGATCATATGAAGTACTATTTATGTTTTAAACTTATATAAGTATGGTTAAAGACAAGCAACAAGATCTGGTTAGATGACTAAACACCTTACCATTGCAGGTCTCTTCTGGTGATGAGAGGGAACAGTGCTGACATGGCAAGGCATGTGATGTGTCCATCTCCTAACAGAAGGGTGAGCATCACCTTCTTTAGAGTGAGGCCAGACTCAAACCAATCCCATTCACCAACCACTCCAACAATGAATGCAGGTGCAATGACCGTTTGGCAACCAAGCATTGCTACCAGCCCATATGGTGCTGCTATAACTGGTTATGATGGTATGGAAATGATGATGCCAAAATGGGGCATGATCCGTGCCCCTATGGTGATGCTAGCTGCCGCCCCTGTGGCCCCCATGGTTTTGAACCCTCGCAAGCTTGCCGGTGGTGGTACTGGTGTTTTCCTGCCATGGAATGTGCCATCAAGAAAACCTCCAAAGCATCTTCCACCGAGGGCACAAAAAGGAAGGCTTCTAGCATTAAGTGCCCCACCAGTTGAACCACACATTGGTGAGTCCACTTCAGAACCAAGCATAAGTGTTGAAGGATAGGAAGAAACAAGTT
>JASCZI010212230.1:11429-22611 GCA_036250425.1 Stylosanthes scabra
ATTTTTGAAGCAGCCTTGGGCTTAAAAGTCCAAAGCAATGGGAATTCAAGAAAAAAGGGAGATGTTAATGCCTTAGCTATTTGCTCTCTCCACGCTTTGGAGCATTTTCTTTTGTTGTACAAACTAGACATGCCTAAGTGCAGCTAGAGGAGCTTGGTTCATTTTTTTTTTCTTTTTTTTTTCTTTTTCCCTTAGCCCCTTTTATTCCATTAGAGTAGTGAGTAGTGGTGTCCAACACTTCTACGTTCTTTTTCTATTTTTCCCTTTTTTCTTTTCACTTCTTTTTAAACTTTTGCCAATCACGGCAAGAGCTTCAGTAGAGTAGTCAAGCTTTCATATTTGAAGAGTGTGAATTATCTCAACGGTAGAATTTTGTAAGAAATTATAAATTTAAGTTAATCATCTTTTTTCTAGACAAATCACGTCATCACCATGGATTCATGATCCTCTCTACTTTCTTTGCTGTTGTTATATGTGTAGTATTCAGCTCTTGTAATTTTACATGTTTAAACAGTTTCAGCACTGAATTTCCTTTTTCATCTTTAATAATTATAATGTGAATTTCTTGCTCTGAATCATTATGTCCATTCCTGAGTTTGCTAGAATTTATATACAAGAATAACAGGCTCTGTTCAATGGAAATACTCAACATACAAATATAGAATACTAAAAGGGATAGCAAATATTTTATATAAAAAAGGAAACTTACATATACATATTGTCATTTGACTCATTTCTCTTGAGGAACAAGAACAGAATGAATCAAATATTTCAAGCCTTGGCACCAGCAGCTGGCTCATCATCATCATCATCTTCAATGTCCCAACTCAATTCCTCCTCTTTTTCTGCAGTACTAAGTCGCCTCCGCAAATCGATCTTACTAATGCTTGTGCTACTACTCTCAGTTATTTTCTTTTCATCAATGCTACTAAGATCCTCAATCTCATCCCAACCAAGTTCCTCTTCCTCTTCTTCCTCCTGATGAACCAATAGCTTACTTACATCATTCTTATCTGAAGATTTCACATCATCACCCTTCTTCCTTTCGATTATCATTTTCTCATCAATCTTACTCCCAGCAATGCCCACTTCCAACTTTGATACCCCATCAACATTTCCTTCCTCAGTAGTTTCCCTGACTCCACCATCACCGCCGCCCACCTTCCGAACACTTCCGGATCCGACCTCATCCACCCTGTTGCCAAGTTCCTTACTTTCCAACAATTCTCTTCTCCCTTCCTTCAACCCTTCCTCACCAGAACTCTTTACCTCTTCCACATTCAATCTCTTTCTTTCTCTTTCATCCACACTTTCAACACCACCAACAATAACCTTTTGTTTAGCTTCAACCCCATCATAATCATCATCATCAACTTCCCAACTCAAATCCTCCTCTTCTTTGTTCATCCCCATCACAATTCTAGCCCTAACATCATCCTCATCTTTCTTCAACCTATAAACCTTATAATAATACCTAAGCCAAAACACATCACTATCAACAATTTTGGGAACAACACTCTTATAAACACCTTCCATAGCCTCATTCTCCTTCAAAAGCCTCTCCATTTCTTCCCTCTTCGCATCAATCGAAAACCCTAATTTCCACTTATTGAACTCTTCCAAATCCTCAGGTTCATCACAGTAAGTTCCAGGATCACCCTGAACATCACGAACCGCAGCATCAAATCTACTCAAGAACCGTCCACTTCTCTTCTGATCCGAATATTCAGATTCGTGATCAACGGCTAGGATCGCGCCTTTGCTTTTGGATATGATCTGAGACGTTCCCTTGGCTACGGTGGTTCCGAACTCGTCGATGACGTGGCCAACGGAGCCGTGAGCTACCTCGATCTCCTTCTTCAGTCCGGTTCCGAATTCTTGCAGGTCGCGGCGGTAGGTTTCGATTATCGATTCTGATTTAGAAGTTAGGGTTTTCATTAGGCCGCCGAAGTTCCACGCGCCGGTAACAGCGGCGGCGGCGGCGGCGGAGGAACTGGAGGGTTGCGGTGGCGGGGGATCAGGAATGGGATCGGGATCGTCGGAGAATACCGATTTGAAGAAATTCATTGGAGGAATCCGTGGAAGAAAGGTGAGAATTTGGAGTCGGAAGTAACCAACAAGTCAGCTAGAAGAACTTCAAAGGGAAGTGTTTTCAGCAGTCAACACAAGCTTATTTATAGTCAAAGTGAAAGTCAAAAAGTCAAATTGTTTTTTTTTCCTTTAATTATTTGTGACGGTTTATGTATTAAAATAAAATGATTAAAACTGCATAACTCCAATAATTTCATTATTTTGAGTAGTTGTTACAAATTAAAAGAAATCATCAAAATAAAGGTAATTTAAAAAAAATTATGGCAGGTAGACATTAAAATTCAACAACTAAATTAATTATCAGTATAAAATATATACTAAAAATTACTTAAATAATTTACGTATACATATATAAATATTTGATAGTTGATTTAGTGGCCAAATATTTGTATGTAAATAATATTTTTATTTTAAAAAAAAAAGTTTATATTGATGCTATATTGAAATCCTAAGCGACACAAATTATTTGACAATTTAAACTTGAAAATGAAGTTAATCATTATTAGCTACAACGGTTGAGATTTATAAAAACTCCAATGAATTTGTAAACTTGAATAATTATTCTTTTTTGTGGATATATAATAAATATTCCACTCTAGAGTAATACTAATATCTTGATTATAAATATCATTACCACCTTGCAGTTGTTGGGACAAAAATTGACAATTACATGCATATACGTATTCAGTCAAAAGTGAAATGAATGGCTAATATAATACTTTCTATCTGAATTGAGTTTAATATTACAAAATTTCTCAAAACATTAAGAAAATATTAAAATTGATATTAAAGGCTCAGAAAAAAAAAACAGAAAAAGAAAAGAAAAAAAAAGCATTAAAAACAGAACCAACACTTCTCAAAATAATCTATTGCCTTTTTGTATTCCTTTAAACAACAAAGCCTTGATCTTCCTTCTTCCCTCTTTGTTTCCACACCAAACCTCCCAAAAAGCTTGTTTACTTTCACTTTATATGCCTCCTTTGAATCCAAGTCATACCAAATTAGCACATTAACTTTTCTCCCCTTCAAGGAGGTAACCATGCTTCATTGACTTGTTTAAATGCATTGAAAAATACATCTAAAAAATACAAATATTCACGTGAAAATATTTTTACGATAATAACAGCTAGATATTCTGACTTGTTTGATTAAATTATTTAACATAATACGTGTCGTCATCTAAGCTATCATCTCGGCAAGGCGCAAGTGATTTCATTTCATCCATATCTATCCTCCTCTAATCTCCTCCTTCAATTCCCCTCATAATGATCCCAATGGCATGCATTATTCATTCTTCAAAATGATGAATATTTGCATGATAGAGATCATATGGTGCCCACAAATGATCAACAGCACAAGGCTTTCTTGAATCCAATCTTAACCAAGGCTTACCTTTCCCACTCCAATGAAGTAAACTAATTGGGCCAGGATGGAGGCTTCTACACTTACCTTCAAGGTTGTCCCCTCCTAAACCATGTTGATTCCACCTATGGTCTACACTCTTCAATTCTCCAGCCAAAACAAGAAGAAAGGGAGGCAATGATCCTAAATGGTAAATCCTCTTTTGCTTTTGAACAGCCATCCAGTCCTCCACCTTTTGTGTGAACTTCCCTTCCCTCCATAACTCAACATCCATAACCATAACACCTGTGTTGAAGTAGCAAGGCTTCCTACCTTCAAATGTCTTTGATAAAACAGGATCAGACCAGAACAAGTCTGTGAAGTACTCTGTAAAATTCGCATGGCAATATTCCGGCGCGGCCAATACCTTGCCTTCCAAGTCAACCTCCCAAAGCTTGGCAATATCATCCACAACCACAATATCCGAGTCAAGGTAGATAACCCTTTGGACATAGCCAGGGAGAATGTCTGATAGGTAAATTCTTGCATAATTTAGAGGTTGGTCCAAGGCTTGGCGAATCGATTTCGATATCTTTCCGCGTACCCTATTGGCTTCAAAGCGATATATCTTGAACTTGAGGTAAGGGAAGGTGGATTTGATGCTAAAAAACACTTGAGGTTCATACCTTGACCAGAGGAAATGGAACTCAACATTTTCCGGGCATTCGGAATGTTGCAAAATGGAGAGGACGGCAGCCATGGTTCCCCTCAGGTAGTTTGAGTCCAATGTCATGGAAATGTGGATCCTATCTTTGTTGCATGTGTCCCCATTGCGAAATTCGGGGGCTTCCCTGAAGACAGGAACATCTGGCACAGGCTTCCTAATTACATCGAGGTGGACATCTGTAGCGACGGATTCAGAAAATTTATGTAACAAGAAAAAATAAAAAACAATATAACAAGTTTTATATCTTAATAATAATGTGATAACAAAACGTTCTCAAGAAAAAAATCTCAAAATTTAACGAAACATATTATGTTATCATGCATGCATGCACGCATGTATAGATTTATCTCTCGATATTATGCTACCTGTGGTAACGACGGTGGTAGGGGTGGTGGCGACTGCGGCAACGGAGATAGTAGCATGTTGGCGGGTGGTGGTAACAATAAACAAAAGCAAAGGAAGAGGCAAAGACAGGAGGCCAAGAATTGGTGTGTTGTTCCTAAAGGCCATCCTGTCTTTTTCTATGTTGATGGGTGCAAACTATGGAAGTCACCTCAAGCTGTCTAAGGAGGTGAGAGAGGTTGGAGCCATTATTGTTTGCACGTATGTGCTGGCTGAGACAAAGGGGTTTGGTGTTTTTAGGAGGGAGATTGGAATTGATTTGCTTTTGGTAGGGATAACAGAATTAGGGGGGTTTGGAATTGGTGGTTGGTGAGATTGTAGGGAAGGGAATGATCTTCGGAAAATACATAATATTGAAGGGTTTATACTATCAAGTATAGTGTATACAAAAAAATATCTTTGTACAATAGAAGAATCCTTTAGTTAGTTAGTTTTTTTAAGTGGTTTTCTATATGTTTTCCTTATTTTTTGCCAAAAATAGGTGATGAAAATAGATGAGTAGGTTTCTTACCTAGGGATTTATATCCCTACCACTCAAATTTTGGGTTATTAACTCCAAATGGCAGTTTTTCTTCTTGAGAAAAGGAGGATTTTAGTATTCTCTTAATAAATATATAACCTTGTTACTCTTTTTTTTTTTTTTTTGGGAGGTATGATTTCAAATTTATTTCTTTAAATATTACTTGTTACTTTTTCTTATGATAAAAACATACCTCTTTGATGTTGAAAAAGAAACATGAATTTTCAATTTTGTGATTTGAGTCATGTATCTCAGAAAAGTACTATGTAAGTTCAAATGAAAAGAAAGTTCTATTATTAGTTTGCATTTTACCAAATGTTTGTTAGATCAAAACATATGTTCAACTTTTCATTTTCATACTAATCAAAATATATTCTTCATTGCAATGAATTCACTCATTTTTTAAGGGGATTTTATAAAACTGGCTAATGTAAAGTAATGCATTCAAGTTTATCTTGATGAAAAAATTCACAAAAAAACTGAACAGTAAAGTATCAATTTTGAATTGTTAGATGAACAAAATACTTCACAATGACAGAAAACTATAGTTCATCTTTTTTATTATTAGGTACTTGATAACATTGCTCATCCCAGTACAAGGGGAACCTTAACTTTGCTGCAGAGTGAGGCATGGACCAGTCCTCGTACATGAACCTATCCAAGAACCAAAACAATCATAATGACTAATAAGTATGATAGATACAGTGCAAAAGAATAAACTAAAATAATTATAATAACTATAAAATTTGAGCTGAGTCATCAACAATCATCTATCACCAGAATGATGTTGTTTAGTATAAAGATCATCACAACATGAAATGGTTCCTATTCAGTTTCAATTTCGGAAGAATTGAAAAAAGTACACATGATTTTTCACATGGAGGAGAAAAGTACACACCATTTATTTAATGAGTCAAATGTACACATGATAATGATTTTTTAATAATCTTCGCATGAATGACTTGATGAGTAAAGTGATGTTCATTTTACTCATCAAGCTCCTTCATTCTCTCCATTTCTCTCGAAAATCCCAACTAACAAACACATCCTATGAACATTTTTTGTGGGGGATAAAAATGAGGCCAACATTTTCATGAATGTACAGTCCATGAAATTTCCAACCAAACATACCCTAAGCCTCATTTGCTTGTCTATGAATAGATTAAAAACGAGTCAAAGACAATGTGGGAATCCAGTAAATGAACTTTCTCTGATATCGTATTTCTTATTATTTAAAAATTTAAAAAAGAAAAGAAAAGCCTTTTAGCATATAAGAAGCATGAGAAGAAGCCTTTCGCATGCTAAGCTACTGAAACAATAAGAAATAAGAATGCATATGCACTTATCAATACAAAAAGAAAGCTTCATTAGTTTGCCGCATTCTAAAGATTTAGCATGATTTGATTTGTATTGTATGCATTCTCAATGAAAACAAAGGCTTACATATTAAAACTCTTACTAATGAGAGTATCTAGTTTAATGACAATGTAAATCTCTTTTTCACTGTTAATGCATATTAACAATTAAACTCTAAATTTACCACTACCAACTTAATAGGAAACATGAAAAAGAAGGGTAATATAAGTCACATACACTTTAATTGGAGGACGAGATATCACAATAAGCACTTGTAAATCCTCCTGCTCATTGGTGTTCCAAAGCTGCAATGGAGTTTCTTCATAATTATTATTGTATGTACATTTATTTTATGTTGTGATCCTCATGCAACACATAAAAACATGAATATTCTCAGTTTATTTTTATTTTCTTTTTCCTTCCAAAAACAAAATTAACCTGGAGAAATGTCAGAGTTTGTTCAAATGATTTACCTGATGAACATCATTGATAGGAATGTGGAATGTGCTATTTGGAAAGATAAAGTGTTCCTCTGGTTTTCCAGGGTATTTTCCATTTGAATCTGATGCAAGATAAAGAGTGCCACTCCCTTTGAGGACAATAAAAACCTCTTCACAAGAATGCCTATGAATTGGGGTGTGTGATCCTGGTGCAAATGTTTGAAGCCATACTTCAACCTGTGCCATAATATTGTGGCAAGCCGACAAGTCAACATATTGAACTATAATCTATCAGTCTACCACACGAGTGGATGCAAAACAGAACTCAATATTAGTACAAATCCAGCTTTTCTAACTAGAAATTATAAGTTTATAACAAGTTTTTGAACATAAAATCTTAAGTTCCAATAAATAAGAAGGCATAATCATCATACTATGTTCTCATTTAATACTTGAAACCTATCATAGAATAAAATCTGACAGCATGTTTGCCTTATAAAGACATTTAAGCACAAATGGCTGAGTTTAGACATGACTCATAACAAGACACAATTATGTTGTTTTTTTTTTTGGTGACAGCACAATTATGTTGTTTGATCCATTGTAGTTGTTGTTTGCCTTAAAATTTCTACTTTAAGTAACTTCACTTTACTATTGTTATATGACTTTTATTGCCAAATGCGGTTCTTATAGACTTTAATAAAAAGGAAATAAAATGCCTTGAAAAAATTATGATACCTCTTTCATTCCATGCATCAATGAACCTATAACCGTGATATGAGAAAGACCAGGCAGGCCATAGTTATCTTGATGAATCTCGCTGATATTTCGCACAAGTGGTAGCCCTGCACATTTGTATATTTGGAAAAAGAAATCATTTATCCTCCCAAAGGATCCTTCTAAATATCCTCCTAATTAATAAACAAACAAATAATCCATTGCTTTTTAAGATTTGAAAGACTTGAAAATATCTACTGTTTCATTAATTTAGTACATACAAGGATATTTATTTAGTAAGCAAAGGGAAAAAAACCTACTAAGAATGGGTGTATTATAACTAATTATGCTAAAAAAATCATCATATTAGTATCACGCTACCCGTTTGATAGAATCCACAGAAAATGCTAGTTTGCAGATTGCAATGAATCATTCAAAATTACATAGGAAACTAATCATATGCTAAAGTGTAAAGCCTTCATACCAAAAAAATCAAGCAAGCCATCAAATTTTCAACTAAAGGGATATTAATTCCAATCATCAAACACATGGTGTGCAAAGAAAAAAGAGCAAGTTATTAAGCTCACTTCATAAAAGTTCAAAAAGGCATCAGCAGAGGATAACAGTAACAGTGAACTAAGCTTGAGTAACTGCTGAAACTAACCGGTGATAGAGCATTGAGAAGAAGCTGGAGCAATGGAAGAGAACGAGAAAGTGAAAAGGGTGAGCAACAAGAGAGTCAGATTCATGGAATATTCAAGCATTTTCTATTAGTTTCTGCAAACTACACAGAGTAACCACTAACCACCACTCTTAAATTTGTTTAAGCTACAGTGCACGTGCAATTCACATGATTATAGTAGTAATCATTTTTTTTGGGTAATCCAGTATTGTTTTCATTTTTGGACGAGATAGTATTCCTTTTTGTTTAATATATATTAAAGGCCCAATTATGTGGCCCAAATTGTACTTCTCACGAAGTGGTCCAACATGAAGGTCGATTTGACATGCCCAATATGGGTGGGTATTAGAAATCATTGATGTTCTTTTATTTGTCCAAGTATTTTTTTTTATAATATGAATAGACTGAATTCTAATTTTACATGTATTTCCAATTATATGTAAAATCAGTCAAATTAATTATTTTTTTTATATTAACCCCATAAAAAAAATCATCTAATATATGGGATTGCATGATTGATGTCAGTACATTAAAACTAAACTATTTCAGAAAATACATAATATTAAAGGGTTTATGCTATATACTATCAAGTACAGTGTATACCAAAAGAAAAAAAATCTTTGCACAATAGAAGAATCTTTTAGTAAGTTGTTTTTTTAAGTCGTTTTCTATATGTTATCCTTATTTTTTGCCAAAAATAGGTGATGTAAATAGATTAATAGGTTTCTTACCTAAGGATTTATATCCCTACCACTCAAATTTTTAGTTATTAGCTCCAAATGGTAGTTTTTCTTGTTGAGAGAAAGGAGGATTTTAGTATTCTCTTAATAAATATATAACTTGTTACTTTTTTTTCTTGGGGAGGTATGATTTCCATTCAAATTTATTTCTTTAATTATTACTTGTTACTTTTTCTTATGATAAAAACATACCCCTTTGATGTTGAAAAAGAAACATGAATTTTCAATTTTGTGATTTGAGTCATGTATTTCAGAAAAGTACTATGTAAGTTCCAATGAAAAGAAAGTTCTATTATTTCAATTTTGAATTGTTAGATGAACAAAATACTTCACAATGACAGAAAACTATAGTTCATCTTTTTTATTATTAGGTACTTGATAACATTGCTCATCCCAGTAATAGGGGAACTTTAACTTTGCTGCAGAGTGAGGCATGGACCAGTCCTCATATATGAACCTATTCAAGAACAAAAACAATCATAATGACTAATAAGTATGATGGATACAGTGCAAAACAATAAACTAAAATTTGAGCTGTCATCAATAATCTATTTACCAGAATGATGTGATTTGGTATAAAGATCATCACAAGATGATATGGTTCCTATTGTTTCAATTTATATGATGAATTTTCTCCGCAATATGGTATTGCGATATAGATTGTTGAAAAAAATTCGCACTGAATGATTTGATGAGTAAAGTGATGTTCATTTTACTCATCAAGCTCGTTCATTCTCTCCGTTTCTCTCGAAAATCCCAGCTAACAAACACATCTTATGAACATTTTTTGTTGGGGGATATAATGAGGTGAAAATTTTCATGAATGAGTTTGAGGTGTAACATAGTCAGTCCATGATATTTTCAACCAAACATACAAAAAAAATAAAAGCCCCATTAGCATATAAGAAGCATATGAGAAGAAGCCCTTCGCATACTAAGGTACCGAAACAAAGAAATAAGAATGCATATGCACTTATCAATACAGAAAGAAAGCTTCATTAGTTTGCCACATTTTTAAGATTTAGCATGATATGATTTGTATTATGTATTGTAATGAATACAGAGGCTTACATATTAAAACTCTTACAAATGCAATTATCAGGTTGAATGATAATGGAAAACTCTTTTTCACTTTTAATGCATATTAACAATTAAACTCTAAATTTACCACCACCAACTTGATAGGAAACATGAAAAAGAAGGTAATATAAGTCACATACACTTTAACTGGAGGGCGAGATATCACAACAAGCACTTGTAAATCCTCCTGCTCATTGGAGTTCCAAAGCTGCAATCATGTAGTTTCTTCATAAATATCATTGTATCTACGTCTACTTTATGTTGTGATCCTTATGCAACACATAAAAAAGCTGAATATTCTCAGTTTATTTTTATTTTCTTTTTCCTTCCAAAAACAAAATTAATCTGGACAAATATCATAGCTCAATGGCGTCGTTTGATCCATGTAGCCGACCCCCAACTAGTGGGACAAGGCTTTGTCATTGTTGTTCAAATTATTTACCTGATGAGCATCATTAATAGGAATATGGAATGTGCTATTTGCAAAGACAAAGTGCTCCTCTGGTTTTCCAGGGTATTTTCCATTTGAATCTGATGCAAGATAGAGAGTGCCACTCCCTTTGAGGACAATAAAAACCTCTTCACAGGAATGCCTATGAATTGGGGTGTGTGATCCTGGTGCAAATGTTTGAAGCCAAACTTCAACCTGTTCCAGAACATTGTGGCAAGCCGACAAGTCAACATATTGAACTATAATCTATCAGTCTACCACATGAGTGGATGCAAAACAGAACTCAATATCTTATAACAACAGGTTTTGGCCTAAGAACAAAATTAGTACAAATCCAGCTTTTCTAACAAGAAATTATAAGTTTATAACAAGTTTTTGAACATAAAATCTTAAGTTCCAATAAATAAGAAGACATAATCATCATACTATGTTCACATTTAATACTTGAAACCTATCATAGAAGAAAATTTGACAGCATGTTTGCCTTATAAAGACATTTAAGCATAAATGGGCTGAGTTTAGACATGACTCATGACAAGACACAATTATGTTGTTTGATCCATTGTAGTTGTTGTTTGCCTTAAAATTTCTACTTTAAATAACTTCACTTTACTATTGTTATATGACTTTTATTG
>JASCZI010212231.1:12698-27573 GCA_036250425.1 Stylosanthes scabra
TGCAGCCCTGCACACAGAAAACATAGCCGCGACGCTCTTCTTGTCGCGCAACTGGCATTTGTGCAAATGAAGCCGTTCGAGTGCCTCGCAGGAACCCAAGTACTCCTCTAGACCAGGATTCCGATCAATCCGTTTACAAGACTGGAACCTCAAACTCTTCAAATTCTCACAATATGAGAGTGCTGCCAACCACCCATCATCCATCCTGTGATCACAAAATGTCAACTCCTCCAACATTTGGCAACACTTGCCAATGGCTTTGATCCCATCAAAGCTACCTTCACACCCACTCAGCTCAAGTTTCACCAGCCTCTTACACCCCTGAGCCAAAATGGTTAACCCAATATCAGACACCACTGAATTGTACAAACCATCAACGTTCCCCACAAGTTTCAAGATCTGCAAATTCGCGCAAGCCGCGATCCCCCGAAGTACATTGTCACTGCACCTCTGCAGCTCAAGCTCCTGCAATGTGGAACACTCCTCAGCCACACTCAGCAGGCCCATCTCGCTGGCTCCGATCACCGAAAGCCGGCGCAAATTGGGGCACCCACCAGCAAGAGCAACTAGGCCATTGTCAATGACCTCAACAGGGAGCATATTCTCCTCACCAAAACACCAACTCGGCGAAGACCCAGAATCAACATGCATTGAAAGATAACGGTGGCTCAAACAAATTCCCGAATTTCTCGGAGAAATCAAAGACCCAGAAACCAAATCGACGTGATTCAGGTTCGGGAACCTGTGAATCAACCTACCAGACAAGAGGAAGTTCCAATCCAATACCTTAAGGGAACGAACGAGTCGACCTTGGAGGTTGAGCCAACGCTTGCAAACGAGGGAATTTGAGTTCCTCTGAGAATCTGGAAGCTTGGCGAGGATCTTCAAGAGAAGCTCATCGGATAATAGTAGGGTTCGGTCCATGATTGAGAAATTGGGAATGGATTTCGGGTGTTTAGGGGAAGAAGAGAGAGAGTGAAGCTGCATAGCAACGACCATGGAGTTGAGGGGATTATTCTTGGCGTTGTTGCTGGTCTTGAGCCAGATATCGGACCACCTTGAAGGTCTCTTCTTTGTGGGAGAAGAAATGGGGAAATTGTTAGGGTTAGGGTTAGGGTTCTTTGAAATTGTGTTATTATTATTGTGTTTCTGGGGATCGTTTGACGGTGGAAACGACATCGTTTAAGTGGTTGCGGTGTTGGTTGTTGTTATTATTCGTTGAGGTGCTGCAGCGTCTTCTTCTGCATCTATTCATTCAATTCAGAAATCGCAAAATGTGGGAATATGAATAGTTTTTTATTCAAAGACTTTTTTGGGGGCCAACAAAGCCAACGGAATTGTTTGTTGGAGTTTTTCACTCTCTTTCTCTCTCTCTCTCTCTCTCTCTGCTTTGTTTCTGAGACTCAGATTTTGAATAATTTTGTTATCATATATTTATTTTATTTGGAGTGTGCTGCTTTTTGTTTTCTTCTTGTGGTTGTTACTAACGGCATATCTCATTTCACAAACAGACAAAATAATTGGGACCTTTCCTTTTTATTAAATTAATTTTTTTTCCTTACCTCATATGTGGATTTTATTTATTTATTTAGAGTAATCCACAAAAAAATGTTTCTAAAAATTTGTGTGTTAGACAAAAACAATTCTAAAGCTTTTAAAAAGTTAATTATTTTGACAAAAATTATCAAAACGTGATTTCATAATGTCTCAGTTTTTCTTTTCTTTTTTTTTTTAAAGAAAAGCATAATAATTTGTTGTCATTTCACCTATTTCATTCTTAATTATTTTATTTATTTATTACGCGGGTTTTAGGGCACACAAGTATGACGCTCTCAGAAAGCGTGTGGTTAATTAAGGGTTTATAATTATATTAATGGAGATCATTATGTCTTTACTCTTTACATTATTGATTTCTTGGCTGCGTTTGGTTCTTCATACTGACTGGGAGACTGAGACTGAATATTGTGTTTGGTTTATAGAGATTAGAGCTAAAATTTTAGTCTCAGATCCAGAATTTCAGTATTTTTAATACTTTCAAATTGAAGGAACTGGGAGACTGAGGACTGGAATTGAAACTTTAATAATATTCTTTTATTCAAATACCCTTCATCAACATTATAGTTTTCAATACTAACATTTATTTTTGCTTCATCAACTTAGTTTAATCTTTATCTCTCAGTTTTTATCTCTAATTAATTTTAAACCAAATACAATACACAAACCTATTTTAGTCTTAGTCTCTCAGTCTCAGTCCCCCAGTCTTAGTCTCTCAGTCTCAGTCTCTCTTCCAAACGCAGCCTAAATGATTTTACTCCGGCTCCAATATGATTTTTGTTTTTGTACAATTATAAATCTTTATTAAATAATGAATTTAATTTTAATGCAATTATATTGGAATTTGAAAGTAATTTTACATATACGTCAAATTATAAAATAATAATTTTATTTGGACATCAAAATTAACCACTAAAATTAATTATATGTGTATAATACAAAATGAAACATAAAATACACATTAAAAATAATTAAACTATATATATATTTTATATTTTAATGTGTATTATATATGGTAGCTGATTTTGGTGTACACCTAACATAACCTATTATAAAATTCTACGTTATTAAAATAATCATCTAGAAAATAAATATAATTAAACGACTATGTAAAACCATTAATAAAAATTAAACTGATTAAAAAATTGTTGAATCTTCACCAATCATTTAAACGATATTTAGTTTTATGGATTCAATTATAATTATAATACAAAAATAATGTGATGTAAAATTAATTTGCATTGAGATTTAAATAAAAATTAAAATTAAAATTAACCTAAAGTAGTTCAAAGGTTTTTTTATTTTTTACTTACTATTGAAATAATTGAATATTATCAAATGTAATAACTAATAAGTATATAATTATAAATATTGCATACATAAAATTATGGAGGTTATATGAAATAAAGAAAAATTGGGTTATTGTTTCATTAGCATTACCATACTTTTTATTCTAGACCGACTAAAATGAAGCAGTAATTTTACTTTTTTATATATATCAATACGTCATAATTAAACCATAATATTTTTCTGATTCATAAAAAAGCTTGAATTGAAGATTTTATATGTCCCAAAACAGGGTATTAAAAAAAACGATGGTGCTAAATTGTGCAAACTTACATATTCTTACTTCCTCTACTTATGCTAAGTGAAAGAAAAGGCACCCATCCTTAGGGCAAAACATTTTTACAAAGTTTTAATGATTTCTTACAAAATTAAATTCATAAATTGCTGAAAGAGGAATTCAACATGACCATTTCATGCAAAGTATCCTTTTTTTTTTTTTTAATTGTCAAGCAAAGTAGCTTAATATTTTGGGAGTAGATAATGCCACTTATGAATAACTAATGCCACTCTCTTAATTTCTAATTTTGTTAATTTCTCCAAAATAACTTTTATGTATTACACATGAATTCATTTGAGTTATTATTTTGGTTCTACTAGTAATCTGTTTTTAGTAATATCAATATTTTTTTTCTCTAAAAGAAGTGAATAAGTATTTATGAAGTAAGACATACTTTTATTTAATATTCTTGTAGAATTTTTTTAAAAAAAAGTGAGTTTTCATGCAAAACTTTTTTTACTCGCGATGCATTAAAATTAAATTTATTATTTAGAAAAAGGGAAGCAAGGAAGAAAATTTGAGCAATTCTTTTTCATTAATTTACATTAAATTAATTAAAATTCCCATGCAAAATGCTTTTACCAAGATACCACAAACAACAAACATAATAAACTTCCAGAGTTTCGAACATCACTAGCAAACATAAAGTGAGATATCTAATCAAAACATACATTTTCATCCAAACAAAGCAAATCTGGATTCTGGACCTATCAAGAACGGGGAGGTCGCATTTGCAGCATTCGTACCTTAGGTTCAGGCTTCACCATGCTGCACAATTAATTGAACATAAAACAGAATTAGACACAAAACTAATTTATGTTGCTGAAACATTCCACATATAAACTACAATGTCACTTGAAGAATATAATGGTATATGATCCCAGTTTGCGACTACATGAATAAAGTTACATTTAACTAGGCTCCTCAAAGGCAAAAAAAAAAAAACAGTACCTGGTATCATGGGGTGTGATAAATAGCCACTGGGATCCTTGTGCCACAGCAAAATTAACCAGTGTGTCTAAGCTGATTTTTCGGCTTACTGCATCCTGAAGACCGAATCCAAATTCCAAATTCAATATATAAAACAAAGTGATATGTGCAAACTACAAACTACTGCGAAAATTCAAACTAGATTTACAAAGTGATAGGGATAGATCTTGCTAATTCAGCCAAATGTAACACTACAACTTAAAAGCATAAAAGGAAATGACAACGTCCATACCATAAAGACATCGAATTCATCCATTGCTCTGAAAGGGGATTCTGTCATTTCATGAAGGGCTAATGCAAAACATAATGTTGAAAAAGAACGCTCCCCACCTAATTATAAGCAAATAGATAAATTGAAAAATATGCACGTGCATAAATTAATAATGTGAGACATTGTGTAAAGCAGTGCTGTTAAGTTAAATAAAATGTAACTGTAACAAGTATCTAATAGTCAATTGAGATATTCTCCTCTATATCTCCCATCCAACCTAAACTTTACTCAGTTCCAATTAAGCCCCCGTTGACAAAAGTCCACTCTCTATTTGGGGAATTGGAATTACTAGCAATCCTAATATTTGGAGTCCTAACAAATTTGAACAGATATATTGCCATGTAATTGTAGCATGTAAGAACTGGGATGCACAGAACACAACACACACACACACACACGCCCACAGCTCAACAGAATCAAAGGAGGGGTATTGAATTCAGAAAATGCAGTACAATATGAAGCAATAGAACAGTAGAAAAAAGAAAGAAAGGGGCTGATATTAGAGAGATAGCCTCTCTCCTAGCCAATTCTCACTCCTTACTTCCCAAAATCCGCTCTTTCCTACCCCAATCTGCTACTAAAATATTCTCAGCTCTCATGTTTCCCTTACTACCCGAGCCACGTGGCAAGGTAGTTACAACCATATTCCCCATTACATTCTTTTCCTTTTTACCCTCCCTCTTATTCCTTCTATTCTAATGAAAGGGAAGAGGCAGAATCTTCAATAACTTAGGATTAGAAGCTTCTATTCCTCCCTCACCGGATACTCTTACCTTACCTGGGATGTAAGATAGCATAATCATCATTATCCTAAACTAACCTGAAAGCCCCCTGGTGTCTTGAACAGCTCTGTTTGATGCATCCTGAGGCATTTGGACCTATAACAGAAAAAAGTTCAAGAACTTCAAAAATCAGAAATCCAAGAAACAAATTTTGGAGGTGCAAACCAAAAGTGAGTGCACAAGAAAGGCCTTTTCAAACAGTAACCTACCGACCAAAAGATAAGAAATGAACATAAAAGTTTACAATAGTCCTTTCAAATTTTCAATTAAACAAATTAGTTTACAACAAATGAACCTCACAAGTAAATACCTAATTTTATTAAAAAAAAAAATAGACATATTAGTCTCTAATAAGATAAAAGGACAAATTAATACCTAATATTATTTTTGAAAATGACATATTAGTCCCAAAGTTTTTTTAAAAAAATATTTTAATAGAGGGATTAAATTGTTTGAAATTTTAAAAGATGAGATTAATATTTCCTTTTATAAATAAGAAATATTAAGAACTAATTTGTATAATATTTTAAAACATAATAAACCTGTTTGTCAGTTTCTTTTTGCTAGAGACTAATTTGTGTGAAACAAAAATTGATAGAGACCAACTAGTGTTTAGTGTTTAACCATACATAAATTAGTTAACACCTGAGAAAAGGAAGGCAGATAACAAAACAAATGGATGCAGTAGAAGATACTCTTGACTTTACCTCAATAGATAAGGTTTTCTCGTCATAATTAACTTTAATATGTCCGCTGATCCCTTTCTTCCTCAAATGATCATTAAATCTGATAATGAGGAAGAATCAAGAAGCCCAAGTTTAAATTTAACAAACAATGCCTTGCAGAGGTGAGAAATTCATGAAATAAAGATGATATATGGTTAAAGAACTTATACTTCCAAGAAAGCTGTTGCTTCAGACGATTTGCATTCGTCTCAAACTTGATCCGTCGTATCTTTAAGGCTTTCTGGCATGCCTGTGATGAAAAACAAAAATTACTCCACTAGGAAAGATGTTAAATAGCAAAATAACCACAAAAATGCATGCAATGAAACACTAACATTACTCCTCCATGAAAGATTTTAAATAAAAAAGTCAGCACAAAGAATAAGTGTCAAATGAAGAACAAAGATTGCAAAAAGTTTAATTGCATCTTGTCATTAATGCACAGATACATAGAATTTCACTGAAAATAATAATGAGTAATAAAGACAACAACGATGCAATTCCGTGTTTGATCCATGTCATAGAAATATTCCTAGTTCCAAAGTCAAAACAACAATCAAATCCATGCTCAAGGCTACTAAAAGGTATATTCCAAATATGGCAAGCAACCTCCCAAATCCCAATAGAGGAACAAGTGAGAAGTGACTATCATTATCCTAACTCCAATAAAGTCCAACTGTTATGTGTCACTCTCAACCTTTTAGAGATCATTTGTTCATATTAAACTGGTAGAATAGTCCAAACAAAATCATTGCCAAACGAAGGAGCCCCTACTTACCTTGCGGAAACTGACAGTTGATACTACCACTAAGTTGAAAACTTGAAATCAGATATCCAACTATATTTTCAACTAAGTTGACAAAGAGGGAGAAAAAAGCACATACAACCAACTTTTCTCGAAGAGCTTTGTATGCTTGCTGCCTCTTCTTAATCTTACGTTCTTTTTTCTCATAAAGCATCCTCAGATCAGCAACTGGTTCAGAGTGCCTACAGATGGAACAAGAAAAGAAATAAATCATAAAAAGATCTTGCCAGAAGCTTCTGCTTGGCAGTAACATGATAACATGGAGCAGAATGATGACAACATGCCTACGGCACTCATGCTCAACTTTCCAATTTAGTTCTTCTAATTCAGTGCTGATTTGTGCTGGGGTTTTCATAACAGAATCTCCTAACGAGTCACAATCATTGACTGCATTCTCAGGGCAAATTATGGAAGCCTTTTTAGCATTCTCCTGCGCATTTCAATCAACGATAGTATAACTAATGTGTATTTAAAATTTGCTTTTATGATTTCATAACAGAATCTCCTAACGAGTCACAATCATTGACTGCATTCTCAGGGCAAATTATGGAAGCCTTTTTTTAGCATTCTCCTGCACATTTCAATCAACGATAGTATAACTAATGTGTACTTAAAATTTGCTTTTATGATACGATGCTCATGGTGTAATCCCAACACATAAAGACCCACAGCACCTCAGATAGTAGATTTCTTCACAAATGTACATCGATAGAGTGATAAGCAACATAAAGTCTAACTCAAACACAATCTTGCTTTTGAAAAGTACTCAGGAATTATAATTTACCAATGGGAGAAAAATGTTAGACAAGTTAGATAGAAAACAATCATATCCTACACATCAGCGTATAAAGAAGACAACAGTCAACAAGCCTGGGGATAAATGTTAGTACATGGATGAATACATAAGATGGATGACTTTTGGACTATCGACAATACAGGTTCTTATAAGGATAATAAAGTCCTTTAGATTTGATATACTGAGATATTGGAATAGTTTTTACATTCATCTCTCCTTTTTCCTAATCTGTTTCTAACACCTAGTCAAATATACATTGGAACTAGCTTTCTCTTTGCATTGAAATAATTATCATATCAGTCTTTTGATGCCCCACAAGAAGTTTTTGGAATATACCATCATGCACAAGGAACAATGATATTTATCTCAATTGGATTTTTGTTGCTATTTGTTGATTCTTTATGTGTGGCTATAAATCTGAGATCACTCTAAGCTAGTCAATGGCTCCTCGTGCGAGACCGGCTCACTACAAAAACTTATGGATCCTCAGGTTTCCTGATGTCAACAACTTTCTCAAAATAGCAAGCAAAACAAATTCCAACCAAGATGGAGAAACAAAAATAAAGGTCATTATCTTGTCTAACAGCTTCCACCAGAAGAGTCATTGATATTGTAGGAGAGACGTGAGTACTTATATACTGATTCTTCAAATAGTAAGTTCATGTCAAGCCAAAGTCTTATTCATGGCCACATCATGATCCACGTACTTGCATGCTTTCAAAGGAAAACGATATAGGCAAATAAATAATACGAAACAGTTATGTATACAAAATCTAAATCAGAATGCACCTCACGCTCTTTTGTAAGGTTTTGATATTCTTCCTCAGCCTTCTTAATAGCAGGTAGGACATTGTTTCCCATGAGAATTTCATAGTGAGCCTTTCCCTTAAATTTGTTTAGGAAAGAGAAAAATACAATTTCAAAAAAGAAACTAATGAAGATAATATCAAAATTTTTAAGCAATAATGAACAGTAAAAATGTATACCTGTTCAGCTGAATTCAGTTCATTTTCCATCTTACGGCACTGAATCTCAGCTTTTTCCATGGCATCAAGTTCCTCCTTTGCTGCATCTATATTTTGCCATGTTTAACAGAGTATTATACTATATACATATAACATTTAGCACTTGAAACAACATAACTGCACACGATAACACTCGCATAAAAGATGCAATTAGTACAATATCATACCATGCAGCTTGTCTACTTTTACTTTAAGATCCTTTGCTTTCCCTGATGCTTCATCCTTCCTTTGTCGAAGGGCTTTCAACAATACTTGTTCTTCTTCTAGTTTCTTCCTGAGTTCCTAGTGTTCATTATAAACAAAATATTGTGTGAACTTAAAAACAAAATCACCAAATAAAGCACTAAGCCATGCTCTTCTTTTGTTTTCCCTTTTCCCCAATGAACTTCCTAGTGTAGAATTAGAATAAGGGCCCGTTTGGATTGACCTAGAAGTAACTCTTTTTAATGGTACAATTTTCGAAACTAACTGTGACTTCCCAAAATCTTATTTAAGGGGCTTATGGAGAAGTCAAAAAAGTGACTTCTCTTTTAAAAGCTATTCAACACTTCCCTTTATTTAAAAAGTCACTTGCATAATTAAAATACCAAACACACAATAACTTATTTATAAGCTACTTTTAATATAAGCCCTTATACTTTAAGCTCCTTTTTCAAAAGGACTTAATTAAGCTGTCTATCCAAAGTGGCACTAAAGAATTGTTTAACTTTTAACATTATAAACATTAAGCAAAAAGATCAAATTGAGCATTAAGAACCAGTTAAACAAATGCCAGCCAAAAAACCTTGTTGTTGCAAGATGACTATTTTACACGACAATAGAAACATAATTGTATATCTTGCCATGATTACCAGTTTTATAAGTCATGTTCATCAGTATTTGCTATTTTATATATTTATTTCTATACCCTTCATAATTCTCAACCTCGATATTCATATGGTTCAACACTTTCAGCAACATTTAAAGGCAATCACACAAAATCCTCAACAACTCTGATTTTTTTTTCCTGTTCCTTCCTATTAACAGACTAATAGGGAAAGCACAAGAGGCTTGAGCCTGCACTAAACCTTCTAGTAACGAGAATGCCTTCACCAACTGTTAACACTACTTAGAACAAGTAGAACTTTGTTGTTAAAAGAAGGATAATAGGAAACAAACTGTGATGTCTACATCAAGCGCCTCAAATGATGAGGAAGGAATTGAGCTATTTTCAGCAGCCTGCTGATGCATTGCCTCCTCCAAAGCTAGCTTCTTGTAAGATAAACTTCTTCCAACATTTTCACAACGCCTCTGAAAGAGAAAAATAAAATAAAATATAAGGTAACAGATGAAGCATGGATCAGTAAAGACGGGATACGTTGAAAGGTAGCGGATATAAGCTGGTGATTATTTTTCTGAAGACATTATAAAACTACTTTCAGCATTTCTTCGTTAAATATCATAAATTTTACAGAATCTAAATAAGCCATGCTTTAACGTACTACTACTATCAAGACATGCTCCCTATTGGCTTGTGGAAATCGAGGTTGTTGCTCAAATTATCAGGGATTTTTGCCCTCACATCAGTTACTAGATTATTTTGTTCTCTTGAGATGTAAATACAATGCTCTTTTTGTAGCACAAAGATTTATAGGTTTTTGAAGGGATTTACGAGTATCTAGGATTGAAGGATGTTTTAAATAAGAGCAAAAAATTAACGCACAAATAGAAAGCGAAGCGGAATGAAGGACAAGATATCTCTAAGACAAACTAACATAAAGGAGCAAATAAGGAAAAAAAAGAAGGGAGGAAAGGAATGAAGCTCACATAAAGTATCTAGCAAACCAGATAGATGTATAAGAATAAACCAAAATTTAACTCATGCGGCCTGATGAATAATTTCTTATGCTCTACCTGTCCTCTTCATTTCCAAAACTAAGCAGACATTTTATAGTAATCAACTAGCAACAATAAATTAACGTACAGATGTAATTAACTATTTTCTACCAGCTAACATGACGGCTGTACTAGCTGTAGCTAACTTTTTTTTTTGTTGCCCACAGTATTCCCCAACCCAACAGGTTAAGGACTAATCCGTCGTGGATATGAGCTCCATTTAAGGGTCTACTGCTGGCCAATGGGTTGCTGCATGCACAAGGCGGATTAGTCCTTGACCTGTCGGGTTGGGGGATACCGTGGGCAACCAAAAAAAAAAAGCTGTAGCTAACTTAACAATGAAAGGCTGGGAACTCACTCAATTGAGGACTTCAGATTCATAATACACAATTAAGAGTAATTTCTCATCTCTTTACTTTGTTCTCAGCCTTTTCTGTTCTCTATTACTTTGTTTAAGGGGAACAAGTATTAAACAACTTGAACAAACCAAATGATGGTTATTGAAAGAACTTCTACTGTTGCCTATATAAAAAACGTTTCATTTTGGCCTAATAGTTGTTAAAAGTGGACATTCAACATAAATAAATGAAAGTAGACACAAAATATAGTGAGGAACTATATAGCTACAAATAAATAATTTGTAGGGAAAAAAGGAAAAAATAAAAATAAAAAAGAAGACAATAGTAGTACAAAGTCTATGCGATATCTTACCTTTACAGAAGTCAGTTCAGATTGTAGGTGCCCAAGTTGGATCTCTGCCTGTCGTTTACTACTTTTACCTTCATTAGCCGCATTTTGTTCAGCAGATGCCTTACTTTGAAGATCCTTAATATGATCTTCAAAAGAACTACGTAGACGACCAGGACCGTACCGCTTTAGTGGAATAGCAGTCTCCACACCACCTCGAGAAAATCTGAAGAAAAGATGTCAGAAAGCACAGTTCCAGAAACTTTTGGATTCATGAAATGAGCATACAGTAGAAATTCCAGAAAGTGTGAGCCATGTTCCATATCAAAACTTAATGCAGAAAATGATAAAAATGGGATGGAAATAGGATTAATTATAAGCGATTGGTATTCAAATGAGCATGTAAATGGAATTATTAGTGTAGTTGGGATTATGGTGAATCTATGGAAGCATGTAGTTTATGAAGCAAAAGCACTTTCTTGAGTTGCTTTGTCTACATGTAAAACACATTCCGGACACTGATACCCAATGACACTCATCCGACATACATGTCCAGCTATGTCACAACGAAAAATCAGAAAACTTCACAAGACACACCTAGACTCACTTATAAATTTTCTAACCTTACTTTTTAAGAAAGAGTATGTATCATTGATTATTAATACAAAAATTATCCAAAATGCTTTGTATGTTTAAAGAGAACATAAAAAATTGAAATTGTTAATTTATAATTCAACATCAACAAAATATTGAGATATGTTCATGTCCAGCGAAAATTTGAAATTAGTGTGTTTATGTGACAATGCATCATATTATGTAATTGAGGAAGAAGATTATCATCAAGAGGGAGAATTAGAGACATATAAATCAAGAAAGGGAAACTTTCATTAACTTTCAACATAATCCCATTACAAGTCTAACACTACTATTTATACTAATTCTACTTGTTAATTCTACTCCACTAATTAGAACTAGCCCAATCATACTTATTATATTAATATGTTGACAGCCAAAAAAGCTATGGTAATACATGAGCTTTGAGCTAACAAAATGTTTATGTTTCCATGTATAGTAATAAACCCCACCTATCTTACACAGTCGGTCTCTAGCCCGGATAAATAAACAGGTTTGTGTTAGGGCCTGGAAAACCAACATAAAACATTGTTGAACTGTCAAGACATGGACCAAATGCATGCTAAAGCTTGGTCGTTGCTCAGAAGCAATGCGTTGTATGGCTTGAGTACAACATCAAATGAGAAAAGGCCGTTGCATCGGTGCTCAGGGGTAGTGCAAAATGAGGAAGGATTACCATGTTTTCATGAATAGATGAGGGTAAAAAAACTAGTTCACAAAAGTAGAAGTAATGATACAGGCAACAAACAGTTGAGGTTATAAACATGACAATAGGGACAACTATAGGAAAATTTATGGAGTTGGTGTATATACAATCACAAGGAGAAAGCTTAACATTATGTGCTTACAAGAAATGAAGTGGTGATGGCAAAGACAAAGGAGTTGCATACTTCCAGGTTTAAGCTTTGGTATACAAGAAAAGGTGAAGAATAGAAATAGGGTAGGCAGGATAATTGATAATCAGTGGAAGAAAGATATGGTACATGCTAAGAGGCTGGGTGATCGAATCATCGCAATAAAACTTGTGGTGGAAGAAGAGGCCTATTTATGTGATTAGCAACTATGCATCACAAATAGGTTTGGAAAAGCACTAGAAGACAGTTTTGGGAGGAGCCAAAACCAAGACATGCCATTGGGAATAAGATTTCTCTGGATAGAAACTTCAACAGGCATGTCAAAAAGGATCTGGACAAATATAAAGAAATCCATTGGGGTCATTAATTTGGGGTTGTCAAAACCATCCTGAAGTTCTCTTCAAATTTTGGTCTTATAGCAAACACTTGATCTAAGAAGCGTGATAAACACCTTATAACTTATAAGAGACTGAGGTAACAATTTCTCAAATTGATTTCTTTTGGCATTGCAGACCTGATCAGAAATTTCAAGATTTCAAGCCGATCGAAAATTGCACTAAATGCAAAATTGTTCTTAGAGAGAGTTAACCATACCATAGAGTGCTCATTATAGATTTTTGAATTGAGCGAAAGGTAAGCAAAAGACATCAAGAAAAGAATTGGGGTGAAAAAATCACCAGTACTGTCTGGAAAAATGAGGTCCACAATCACTCCAAGACTCAATTCTCAAAGTGAACAATGACGCCTAACTAATCCCATTTACCCCTTACTTATAATAACTAGCTCCAAACTAACTAATAAACCTGACAGTGAAACAGGAACTTCGTGATATTTGAATTCTTTTGACCTTGAGCATATGTTTTTATGGGTATTACTTTGTAACCTGCTTGTAGGTGTGGCATTTGGGATGGATTTCTGGTAATAAGAAATTATTTGTTTGCGGTTAAATACATGATGTTGAAGATGGGATCCAGGATGGCAATGTAAAGTAGCAATGGGCTTACATTTTCCGTCCATCTGCTGTGTAGATCTCTTTCAGATTCTGAGGCTTTTGTTCAAAAGCAACCACTTTTCCAATCTCATAATCCTCTACGAGTACTTGTCTCTCCACATGTCCCTAGCAAGGCAAATAAAAAAAATTATAAAAGACTAGGTACACGCACATTCTTGTTTTTTGTTTTTAATTCTACAGTAACAAGCAATCACTAGATTAGTGGACAAAATGGCGAACTGATATTGTTAAAGGAAAAAAATTTCAGTACGATAAAATAAAAACAGATAACGATAACAGAGTTAGGATGATCAGAAACCAGCCAATTTAACCAGTTAACCACCGATTTACCTAAATATATAATAAAATCATTTAAAATATAATATATAAAATTATTTACAATATAAATTTAGAAAAAAAAAAAAAACATTTTTTCTCCTTAAAAACCAGCCAATTTTACCGATTAACCCGCTCAAACCGGCCAGTCAGCTCCTGTTTTCAGAACCCTGCCATAAACACTAATTGTAAAGATAGGGGAGCGAAGGCTTTTTTAAGGCTCTTTTTTCGTGTCTTGATACCCCCCCTCCTGAGGCTATCTTTTCTATATTTTCGTGTCTTGACACACACACACACCCCCTCTCTCTCTCTCTTTAAAAAAGATGATGCTATCTTCTCTGTACTGACCCCATTGGAACTTATAATACAGCATCCCTAATAGCATCCCCTTGCAGAGCCGGCATCCCAAGGTGGCAATTCACTCAGCCTCTGCCAGGCAGAACCCTCCGCAAGCATCCCTTTTCGTGTTGCGGCCAACTTTAACGTAATGAGTTTCAAGTAGCCATTACAGCAGGAAAACTCAAGGCCATATAAAGTGTAAGAAATCAAAGAGATAATTGAATGTATTCAATTGATCTGCTGAAACAATACAACAATACACCTATTTATAATCTACCTACAACATCAACTAATAATTACATACAGCTTTACAACAATATACACCTAATCTAACAACTCACTCACTGACCTACACAGCTCAACATGACTTTTACAGCTAATGACAACACTAAAGAACATAGCACTAACATTAATTTAATATTATCTAACATCCCCCCTCAAACTCAAGGTGGAGCTAAGGAGACCATCTTGAGTTTGGATACTGATGTATATTCGGCAAGTATACCGAATCGCACAAGTAATACCACAGTGAGTGGGTATCATTCCCACGAGGAATAAAGGAATAAGCAATACTACCCTTTAGTTAAA
>JASCZI010212232.1:10906-27299 GCA_036250425.1 Stylosanthes scabra
TTCTACAAAACTTGATTAATGATACTTCTTACTTAAGTTCTGATTGCTTATTACTACGCATTCCAAATAAATATAATGCAGGAACTCCTTCAATGGGGGTCAAAGTATGAAGAAAAGTTTGGGTATGGATTTGTTACAGATGCTTATAATAAGACCTCAGGAGAAATTCTGACTGAACTAATGGTATATAGTCTCATGCATCTCAACACATTATTTTATGAAAAAATGATGTACACAGTTATAAGTACAATTCATAACATATTTTAAATATGCAGTCCCGTTTTAGAAACTCCTAGCTTGTGGAGCTTGATATTGCACATCGGGAAGAAATGAATATCGTAGAAACCAAAATTGCTGGATTTTATGTCCTTTGGCATCAGAACACGAGTAAGAATTTGTCTCACAATCCCCTATATAATAAGGAACATAATAGTTACTGAGTTTGATTTTGGAAAAAGTCTTACAAATTAAAAGAAATTTCTTTTTGAGAAATTAGGATGTTATTTAATCAAGAAGTTCTACCCTAATAAAAATATATATCATGCATTTAATGTTTAGGGTCATCGGAAGACACTAAAAATGGTGTGAACACTTACACAAATGACAATTCGCGGGAGAACACATACATGGGAACAAACATTGCCAGACAGTTCGATTGCACTAATACTCGAGAAAGAGGAAAAGCTCCCATGGATGGACGACAGATACAAGATTCGGCAAATGTTTCACATAGGACTTTTGATCTTAATAAAGAACCAAGGTTTGAAGATGACATGTCAGAACGTCTGAGACGTGATCATGAAAAATTTCTCGCGTTGTATTTTTCAACGGGTAAAACCGACACTCCTATTGACAAGTGGTAGATGGTGCGCTATACATATGTTCATTTTAAATTTAATAGTTGTTCTCATTAGAGATATTATGGATGGTCGTACACGCAACAAGGAACAATTGGATAAAGATTAAATTTTTATCCTACATTATTTAGGGAATGATTTATTTTTAAGTTATTAATTTATGCATATTGAGGTTTATTTATTTTACAAAATTCATGATCGTTGTTTTTTTTTTCATTTTAGACTTATGTCATAGTATCTTACTATATAGTTAATTTGAAGACATTTTGCATATGCAACAGATAACATTTAATGAGAGAATTAGTTAAAAAAATTTGTATTTTTTAGAAATTATTTCTATGGCATCTTTAGACATGTCAAAAAATACATGTGACCCGAAGGATAAAACATAATTAATGTTATGAACAAATCATCAATTAGATCCTAGAGACGTGTTATTGGAGACTATATTTAGTTATGATGTTAAAAAACTCATCTAAACAATGGCATGTGACTATTTTTTTTAATTACATGAATTTATAAGGCTAAAAAACTAGATATATTGAATTTATAAGGTTAAAAAACTAGTCCAAACAATGACATGGGAATATTTTTCTACAAAAATAAAAATAAATTTACTTAGCGTCGGTTACTTTCGAACAGCCAAAACTCATCTACGTATTATTGTAACACCTGCTGATGTACCTCATAGTTGGGTTGTACCTTCCTTAGGTGTCAAATGTGATGCTGTACCTGGTCGTTTAAATCAGATCTCTATTTCGGTACAACGAGAAGGGGTTTACTATGGTCAGTGCAGCGAGATTTGTGGAACTAATCATGCCTTTACGCCTATCGTCGTAGAAGCTGTTCCTAGTAAAGATTATGGTTCTCGGGTATCCAATCAATTAATCCCACAAACTACAGGGGAAGCTTAAGCGAAAATGAACCCGCCGCAAATTATGAGAGGCTTGACATTTTGCGGCGGTTTTTTATTAACCGCCGCCATATCGATGTAATACAGCGGCGGTTTACTCAATAACCGCCCCTAAATCATGATGGTTTGTCATTCTGCGGCGGTTTGGGGATAACCGCCGCCATATCATTACATATTGCAGTGGTTAACATGGTAACTGCCGCTAAACAACTAAAATTTAGCTGTCTCTACGAAACCGCCGCGCAAACCGCCGCAGGGTTTAATTTAGCGGCGGTTAACTTTAACTGCCGCCAAACAACTGCTATCTTGCGGTTTTGTTGTAGTGATATATCATATATATATGCACAGAATATGTATATGTTATTGCTGTGTAGGCATGTATATGTAGCTATCGATTTTTAATTAATTTGCTTAACAAAGGACTGATTCTAAGGTGATTAGATTAGAACCTGGAGCTTTGCCGTATAGTATTTATATGCCGTCTCATTCATATTTTATTTTAATATGGTATGATTTATTCAAGTGGCAATCAGGCCTTGATGAATTATTTGATATATTATTAATTATTAATTATATGATGTATATACTTTTTCTTTTAGTAAATAATTTTGACGATGCATGTGCCATTATTATTAGTACAATATATATAATGCTCTTTTGTATGTATATTATTATTCGTTATTCCTCATCAAGTCAATTCCCACAGAAAAGTGAGAATAAGGAAAAGACAAAAGTTGTCACCCCCGTGTGAAAAAAAATTGACACCCAAACAAGAAATGTTCTTCTTAATGCATATAATTATCCCATTATGATCTTATAAATGTCCCCAAAATATAAGGCATGCCTATTTTTTTGATTTGATTAAACCAAAATTATGTGGGAGACAAGGTGACCACCACAACAATGTGGTGTCAATTTTCTCATGTAACCTTTTTTTAATTTTTAATTTTTTAATTTTTGGTTCCTAACCAATAATTCTATATATGTTTCCAATAATAATCAAAGTTTACTACTATTCCCTCTTTGTGGCTATCTCTTTCCATGTGAGGCCAACGTGCGAGGAAGCAAACAGACATTAGTTAAATTAAAATCGTCATCATCACTTGGATGGGAAAAGTTAAAGAAAAAGGAAAAAAAGGAAATTGATGAATCTTTTTCCATTCGTGCATGCATGAATTTGTCGATTAAACATCAATGGGGAAACACCACTTTATACTAAAGTGCCTTATGTTTTTGTCTTAGCTTGTTGATGACTTAGAAATTGGAAAATAGCATTATTGTTTTCTCTCATCAATTATTATTATTATTATTATTTATAACACTCTCTCATCCATTATTAATTTGGTAAAAAAGTTGCAATAGTGGTTCGGCTATTTGTATATAAAAATATTATCAATTTTACTTCATCAATTATTCTTAGGTTTTGATTTTATTTCATCGTGCATGTGCTATCGAAACAATTATTATAGTCAATTATTCTTACAAGCTAAAAGTGAAAAATGATTTTATACTATCCACATATACTAACGTAAACCTTAACAATTATTATATGACCTTAAGAAATATATTCAATTTTTATACTCATTAAGTTTTCTAGTTTTTAAAATATGGTTTATTTTATTTGTATACGATAATGTCGTACAAAACATTTTGCAGACATTCAAACATGTAAATATTTGATTATTTATTATTCCAAAAGTCATGGAAACATAGATATCTTACTAAACATCAGCATAACCGTCGGTGCATGTATATATATACACACTACAGGTATATTTTACACTTTTATATAACTTTTTGTAATACGAAAAATATAAATATCAGCATAAAAAACATTAAAAACACCTAAATACAACATAAAATAATATAGAAATAATTATGTATAGCACAGAAATAATATACTTAAAATACAAAAATCAAAATGAAAAAAAAACAAAAAATATATGAAAATGTACAATAATACATATAAATTAATCCATCCATATATATATATTGTGTGTGAGAGATATATATTATCTAAATCAAATGTCAATTTTATGCTCTATACTATAACCTTTACTTCAAGTCTTCACCACTATCATCAACATGAATATTACTTTCCCCCATATATTTCAATCAAGCCAACTTACTACATACTATTAACAACTCTATTTCAATAACCAATTCAATAACTTTTTTCTAAAAAATTTTTGAAAGAGATAGTGAAAAAAAATAAGGTGGATACAGTGAAGTTGAGGCAACAAAGAGATAGAAAACACGATGGTAGTGGACAACCCAAAGACAAAGAGAGGAAGAGCGAGGAGGAAGAGAAGCAGGTGAAGGCAAGGCATACGACGTTGTGAACAACGATGACAATGGCGTTGAGAAGGAGGTACGAGTTAAAGGAGGACAGGGATCGAAGGTTAAGAGGGATTATGTATGGTTAGGTTAATTAAGGAACAAAGTTGGAAATTTAAAAAATAATAATTATTTCTGTTAAAATATATTAGGATTAATTAATATTAATTATCATATTTGAATTTATTAATTTGATATTACTCATAATTATAGAATATTAAGTTATTATTATTCTGATTCTCTATTCACCTATAAATATATTAGTACATTATACTACAAAATACAACTCTCATATAATGCTAATGAAAAAGTTTAGGTAGACAATAGATAAAATAACCAACATCAACCAATACTCTCTCTTTCCCTTTTTTTCATCTTTCTTTTTCCATCACATTTTTATTAGACTACTCCCACCATTCCTTTCTTTTTTCCTGCAACTTATTCTCTCTCCCCTCTTTCTTCCACTTCTTTTCCTTCTTCTTTCACCTTCTTTCTTTCTCTCTCTTCGCCACAAATCTACTAGAAAGAATGGTCTTCACCATCTTCTCACAAACTGCATACATTCAATAGTTTCATCTATCATTTTTTCTCATTGTTTTTTTGATGCATTTTTTCCGTATTGTTTGAACAAATACGTTGTGTTTCTATTTTTATTATGATTTCTGTAAATTTTTAGTATCTCAAACTAGTAGATCAAGTTTATGAAAATTAAGAGGAGGTTGAAATCTTTTTCTTTGCTTGTTTCTAATTTTTTACGATAGTAATCCCCCGTGTTGAACTTTAGTGAACATTAAATTTTGAATAAGTTGATCATCTTTACTGGGTTAAGGAATAACAACTAAATTCTTGATCATCTTTACTGGTTTAAGGAATAACAACTAAACTCTCACACACAATTTCAGCAACCAGAACATGAAAAATGTAAATCATGAGCCATATAAAGTGAACAAATACGGCATGGCAAACAAAGTGAACATCGAAAAAAAAATGGACATCCATATTAAAGAAAATAAACATCTATCGTCACTATAGTGAACATCCAAGATAAAATATTTTGATTAGTGATTAAATGAATAAACAAAGATTGTTGACTATCAGAAACCAATACAAAACAAGAAAATTATTTCTGTGAATGGGGTTAAAGAATAAAAATCTTCAAAATTCTTGCGGCGACCATCTACCTTCCTCGCCGTCGCAGTGGAACAAGACGCGTGCTCTTTGTTGCTACTTTGACATTGATGATGAGGACTAATAAAGGTTACTGTTTCTGATGAGAGATGGTAACCATGAAAGTGAAAGTGAAAGTTGAGGGTGATTAGGTTTAGGTTTTTTGTTTGTTAGAGTGAGTCGGTCCAGTATATTATTATTGGTTATTGTTGGTCAAATTAATGCTAGTTACGTAGCAGATTTGAATTCTAATACACATACACCATCCTTTTTCTATTTCTATTGTGTACTCTTTTGTCCTTTCTAACAATTTCCAATAAACTAGAGTAGTGTACATTACATAATACATGTACATGAACATATATATAATGTAGGTAACACACTAACGCTATGTTTGGTTGGGAAAAAATAAACAAAGAGGAAACATTACTAGAAATCAGTTTTTTTTAGAAAAATTTCAGACGAAATTTATTCCGTCTGAATGAGTTTTTAAATTTTGGATGATTTTTACAAGAGGTTATAAAACAATATATTTTATTCAAAATTCGTCTAAATTTCATCCCAAAATTTGGCGCCAAATTTTATTTATTTAGCACCATAATTTTTAAACTAGTTAGCAACAAATTTAGCACAAAAATTAGATGTTGTATGTAATCCGTTGTGCGCAATAACTTCAAACAAATTTGGGACACATTTTGAAAAGCATTAATTCTATTGTAAATTTGTCTATAATTAATCTCTAACACTCTCAAGTTGCCCAAAATATTTACGATAAATTTATGACAAAAGTAACATTTTTAAATTTCATATTAAAATGCATCATTATTTAAAACAAATTTCATATGATTGTTAAAAGTTTTAATGTTTAGTATAAAAATATTATTTATATTATATCCGTCTATAATTTGTCCCAAATGCTTTGTCTATTATATTTGTTATATACATAAAATATTCATTAAGAAAATAATATTAATAAATATTGTATAATCATAAAAGGAAAAACTATTAATAATTACGCATAATTAAAAAGAGTATAAAATTATTGATGGTGAATGTTTTTAATATATATATTTTAATTAGCATATATGATAGTAAGGAACTCACAGCTTGGTGGCAACATAGCGATGGATCACGGGTGGACAAGAGATTGATCGGTTCTTACATGGAATTCGGTTTAAACCGTTCAATTTTCTGAATTGGGCCAATTTTATCTGAAATTTGTTAAAAATTATCTATTCGAAATCCATCTAAAATGCATCATAATAAGTAGAAATTTGACAAATAAATGTCTATCTAAAATCTGTTAGAAAAATAAATGTCCATCTAAAATTTATTGGAAAAATGTTTAAAAAAAATTTCAAACAAAATTTTAGACGAAATATAAATTAGTAATGAAGGTTTTTGAGACGAAAAATTTTTATCTAAATTTTGTCCCTAATTTATTTAAAATTTATTTTAATTTTGTCTCAAAATTTGTCCGAAAAAAATAAATTTTTAGTAGTGAAGTAAGTGGAGAAGAAATAAAGATGAAAAGAGAACTGGAGTAAAAGTTTAAATTCTTTCTTGTTGTTTGGATGGAAAGAAATTAATTTTTCTTCTATTTCTCTTCACCATGGAAAAAAACATTTTGGTGGATCCCACCACCTTTTCACTTCACCTTCACAATTTTCTTCTATCATCTTTTTAACCAAACAAAAAAAAAATAATCAACTTCTCTTGGATTTTTTAAATAAATAAAAAAATATCAAATTTACCAAAATAGACACGCTCATAACAATTTCACATTTTAGGCACCCTTTACTTATTCTGGGCTCTGCCGTCTCGGAATTGCCTAAACACCATTTACAGGACTGCAGAGTCCGGAAATGTCTAAAATTTTTTTTAACATGTACTCCAAGACTTCGTAGCCCGGAAATGAAATAAAATGGTATAAATATGTGATTGGGAAATGTTGCAGAATCACATAGCCATTGACGGATCGTACCACTCAATGTTTCTTGTCATTTTCCAACTTCATCACTTTAATAAGTAGGTTTTAGCCAAAAAAGAATTTAATTGATTATTAATTTAGTTGGAAAATGGTACGGTCCGCCAATGGGTATGTAATTCTGCAATATTTCTCAAACATATTTATACTTCCATTTTCGAGCTATGCAATCAAAATACATATAAAAATTTTTTTAGCTATTTTCGAGCTCTACAGTCTCAAATTGATATTTAGGCAATTCCAAAATTGCAGAACCCGAAACAAATAAGTAGTGTCTAAAATGAAAAATTGATATGAGCATGTCTATTTTTAATAAATTTGATATTTTTTATTTATTTAAAAAAATCCAACTTCTCTTTTATTTTCTTCACTGCTACCAATTTTCTCTTTACTTTTTCCTTTACTTTACCGTTACAAATAAAGCCTAAGACCATGTTAGATTGGACCACAAACATACACCCCTCAATATTCATGTACGGAAACGGCTTCATACCAAAACAAAAGAAATTATTCACTTGCCATTCACTGTGTCCTCCATCTTCCAATTGTACCAAGGGCCACCAAAAATTTTATGTTTAATTTCTTCTTCTTCATTAATTATTTGATATAAGAACATTTTCTACATGGGTTAATACTTTAATACCCATGCATGCATCCTTATTGCTACATAAGTTCAATTTAAGTAAAATTTATTGGAAGTAAAAAATAATTTAGGCTTAAATCAGCTTTTGTTTTATGAATTTTTTATTATAGTTTTATAATATATATTGGTCTAATAAATTTAGAAGGTTATAATTTTAGTTCTTGCTTGTTAGTTTGTTCTTGCTAACATAATATGAAATTTTGGCCTCACTTTATTTGCCGTGAGACGTAATGGTTTTTCTATTGTATCCAACATGTGGAAAGAAGTCGTCTTGCTTTTTTTTAAAATAGACAAAAAAAAAAATGTAATGCATCATTTTTTTTTTATAGAAACTACCTTATCTTTTTAAAAAATAGACAAAAATTGGACTGATTCTTTGCTCCATTTTCAGGTTCCGTTGATGAAGTTTGTCATGTGAGTCACCGTAACAAGTTCTAATTATTATTAATAATAATACAATAAGGGGACAAAATTGACAATATAATGGTGTATTAGCATTTAGCAATAGGGTAGGGCAGTAGGTAGTTACCTAATAAGATAGAATAGGTGCTGATTATTGTAGCAGCAAGAATCCTGGGTACTGGGGAGACGTCTTTTCCTATGCATGCAAATATTGCATTGCATGGTAAACTCAACCGTCCCATCTACTTCTTACTTACTTACTTCATCCATCTCGATTTTCATTCCACTAAAAACAACACAATAAAACAATAATTCACCCTATTTTAAAATGCTACACCCTAATTGGACTATATGAAAACCACCCTATTCAACACCAATTATATATGTGAATCCACGCTCCATCACTTTCTTCGCTACACCAATTATGTATTAACAAGTATTTCAACCCTCCGATTACATGGTAATTCAATAATTTTATAATTAAAATTTAACGATTAAGATTACTAATAAATTGTCATCAATTCGGAATACCTAAAATATTTCCTATGTATTATATAATTAAATTTGAGTAATATAAATATTATTTTTATCATTATTAACAAAGATGATATTGTATTTTTTACTTTTAGGATAAAATACCAAAACTACAAGTGAAAGATTCGAGCGCTAACAAAATTATTTATGAATAAAGAAAATAAATTTTTTATCAATAAAAAATGAGTTTCATCTGATAAAATTATTCAAATTGTCATATTAATTACTAATATTTTGATAGTTTTGACGTACGAAACTCATATTTCATGAGTAGAAAACTCTTTTCTTTTATTCATTGGTAGTTTTGTTACCGCCCGAATCTTTTGTGAGTAATTTTTTCTTATTTTTATTATTAGAATTTTGATTTTATTATAAATTTATATATGTATTTGATTATTATTAAATCAAACAATAAATCTGTTATTGGTTTAGTTTTGATAACTATGCAAAATATTATTATACATTAATATATATTATTTGTTATTTTTTAATTATAAATATTTTCTTACGGGAAGTAATCACGTTTTATAATCATGTTTGCTTCCCATAAAATCCTTCACCTCTAGAATTTATTAGCAAGATCCAACTAATTCAACCCAACGTAGCAAAGATCTAATAAGAAACATTTTGAATCTTGCTTGCAATTCCCAACAAAACTTTGTTCCCCTTTGTTGGTATATGTGCGATGAGTCTAGGAAGATCACCAAAATGGTGGTGACTCTGCCTAATAACATGTCTCATATCTGAATTTTCACGGATGTCAACAACAACAAATTAAATCTTCATTATTAACGGTGCTGTTGAATTCCAAACTATATTCTACTTTATACCAATGTTCTCGGAACCGGAAAAAATCAGACCATGAAAACCGTCTTAATACTTTATACAATATTAGTGATACCATATTTTTTTCAGTCATAAGTTTTGATATATATCATGCTTATTAAATATTTTTTTTTAAAAAAATTAAACGGGTAGACTAAAACAACATAAATGGTATCACTAATATTGTATAATCTAATTTTGGGAAAAAAATCATAAATGATTATATATATATATAATACAGAAGTCATGTCATTTATGAGTTTAGTTTCACAGTAAATGTGTATTTGATATTATATATATTGGTGCTTTTATTCAAATAATAGTACGTACTAAGTATTATTATTATTAACAAAAATATTCAGAGATTAATGGATGCCAGGAGTGTTCATGGCTCGGACAGACCTAAGTTTTGGTTCGAACCCAATAAAATTTGGGTCATTTTTTATTTAGCTTTAATGTGGCTCGAGTTAGGGTCGAAGCCAACAAAATTAAACCGGTAAAAATATGAAATTCGGGCCGGACCTAAGTAAAATTTTTAAATAATATAATAGCGTGTGTATAAAATAAATTAGTGAACAATGGAATATAATTATGTGATTATGTAATTTTTATTTATTTGGCCCACTTTTTATTCAAGACTCATTCTATCCATTTCTCAAGTTCATTTAGCCTAATTATGTTATTTAAAAATTATACTTTTTAAGAATTTGGACTACACTTGAGAGTTAAAATTATGTTTTAATATTATGTTTTATTGTATTAGGTTATATTATATTTTATTTGAGTGAAACTTAAATATTTATGTTATTACTATGTGATTGAATATTATATTTTTATTTTTGAATTTTGATTGGAGAAGATCCGATTTTCGTCCGGCCCAAAATTAAAAAAATTTAATCGAATTTAGAATCGAATTATAATTTAAAAAATAGGCCCAATATATTTTGAGTCGGATCTAGATTAAAAAAGATCCTACTTCACTCAGTTTTATGAACATCTATCCTAATAGATGCATTGGCCAATTCAAATGAAGAGAAGCAATTCAAAGGCTGTTGCAAAAGGTGGGTACGTCCTCCAAAATTTATAATATGATAATAATTTTCAGATCTTCCTCTCTTTTTTCCACCCAACGAATTGAAGTTCATCACAGTAATACAATAATAACAGTAATCATACGCTATGCATGTGTTAATGACTTTAAATTAAGAACTTAAACATGATTACAAGTCTTGTTTGAAAATTTTCTCGAGCTGACAACCTTTAGGTTTGGCTACTCCTTTATCATTAAAAGAAGTATGTAAATCATTTGCATTATTATTATAGCTGTCAATAAATATACAATTCTTTTTGCTTGATTTTAATTTTGTCTTAGCCTTATTAAAAGGAAGTTTTCTTTTTTTTTTCAAAAATAATCTACAAGGACAAAACACAACTCTTAAATCTATACCGAACGTCTAATAATTAATTCCCTTCATTTGACATTACAACATTTTGCGGCGTGTTCATATTCTCTAATATTTTCATTTTGTGATGGTTTTTGTTTTAAATCGCCACTTGATGGAGTAAATCGTCGTAAAAACTACCGATAATGTCTACTTAGTGGCTGTTGCATAAAACCGTCGTTAACAAATCCCCGTTATCTATTAAATTTGTTGTATTGCGCTGTTGTTATCAAGAATTAATTATTATAGCTATAGGAACATATACAAAGCATCAAAACCATGACAATTAAAGGACACCAAATTACCAAGATACCTAATTTCACAACAATTAGTGTTTGAGGAATCTTACAGAGTTAAAATAAGGGATAATATCTTGCACCATGGTTTATTTATTCATTGAACCAACAACAACAATACAGCAACTGGGCAAAAAAGGCAAACATGTTTTGAAGACAAGATTCACAATATATAGTAAAATAAATAATGCATGTATCTCACAGATTTTGGAACTTATCCAATAACAATAATTTTTTAAAAAAAAAATCATGTAAAAGAAGAATGTACTGAACATTCAGACTTCAGAGTCATCACTCATCAGACACAGGACAAAGAACTGGGAAAAAATAAAAATAAAAAATTCTGCACATTGATTAGAACCTGATTCTTTTTCCATAAAAGACAATAGCTTCTGTTTCTCTTCCCCCTACCTTCCTTACCATTTTTCATCAGGATCTCAGATATTCAGAGATTCACATTACTGTTCATGTTGATAAATATTATAATTAATTAATTAAATTTGGAAGCACTTTTTTTTTTTTTTTTTTGTGATTGGGGGAAAGAATGTGGAGAAAGCAACTCTTGGCTTCATGTCCTTCATAACAACAAAATAAATTATAATAAAAGTAGTCCCTACCACCACCACCAAGAACCCTTTGAGAGTCCAATGTTTGGTAGCAAGGTTTTAAATTAAAAAGGGGAGAATGTTTAATAGCCAAGGTACAATACAAAACCATTTTTTCTTTCTTTTATTTATTTATTTTTAAATTTTGGAAAAATAAATTAATTAAACCACCAAACACCATTATTTAGATTTTATTATAAGAAATTTTACTAATCAAAATTAATTAACTTGATGACTGATATTTCATGAAATGAATGTCACTTTCCCAACCAATTCGTTTTCCTTTTTTTTTTTTTTCATACTTCAATTTTATAATTCCTAATTGAGAGATTAAGATTCCATTTGCTGATATTAGATTGGTGTAACAAATTAAAGCCACATATTACAAGAGCTTAATTTGGTACTACCCCACACAAGTTCCATACATGAATGATTATAATTGAGGTAGATTTCCATCAACTACAATATTTAAAACATGTCTTTTTCATTAGAATAATTTTTTCATACCCCAATTAAAATAAGAAACCGGTAGATAGATGCCATATTGATTTTCACATAATAAGGCTAGCTAGGGCTATTATATATAATAATAGGACTGTTAAGAACCTAAATAAAATAACATGAAGGGTATGTAGTCCTCTAGAGGGGTCATGTTTGAACAAGAAAGAGTTCTTTCACCATTAAATATTTGAGGCAAAGTCACACCAAACACCTCACATGGCTTGCATAGACTGACATTTAAGACAGAGATGTTTACACATGTGAATATATCAAACGAGAAATTTCAAACCCTCTTGGGGAAATCGTAGTTATTAGATTATGCAAAATATAATCAGATTTATTTACAAGAGTCAAGGATCTTTCTTCAGAGAGATTTAACTCTCTTGTCCTAACTTCACTGGCCATTGTTCATCCCAAGATATGTATCTATTTATATACATAAGTTATTGAGCCAGACATAATACAATATAATTAAAAAAAAATGATTATATGCCAAGTTGCCAACAAATTTTCGGCTACATCATGTATATTGGGATTACATGTTGACAAAATGAAGACCCTTGTGAATTAAGCATATGATCCCATAAAAGAAGCACAGTAGCAAGTTCTGTGACTTATATATGAGACCATAAATATAATTATTTATATAAAATTAAAACTAATTAATGCATATATACGCTTTCTTTATAATGAACTCTAGTGTTATGCCAAAATTAAATGTTGGAGTTTTCCTTTCCTTTTCTTTTTTTCTTGGTAAATAAAAAGTTTAGAAGCAATGGTCACCTTTTCAACTTTGTAGAATTAGGAAATATTTTTTTTTAAAAAAATGAATACTTATAGAAATACTTAGAATTTCTTACTATAGTAATAAGAGAGAGGCTATATATTGTTTCACCCTTTTTATTAATGTTTATATGCAATTTCTAATGTAACCATTCTTATATAAATGAATAACTCAAATTAATAAAAAAAAAGTTAATTTTTCGTACATTTTTATTTTGATCAAAATATTTTTATTGCTATAAAGTTAATAAATATTAATTACATTAATATTTAATCTAATTAATATAAAATTTATTATTATTTCATTTTTTAAGATAAAAATATTTAGTGCCTTAACAATAATATAAAAGAAGACAAATAGAAATTTAAAAATATTTTATTCAAAAAACGTTTAAATAATTAAATGAAATATATGTATGTGACAACAAACATGTTGGGTATCACAATATAGTCTCTCTAAAAGTAATAACTCAAAATCATGTTTTTATGAGACATGTAAGTTTTGGTACTTTCATGACCAATGAGTTTATAGGATTGTGGAGAAATAATGATAAAGTAGTGTAAAAAAAAAGATTAAAAAAGGGATCATTTCTAGTCAAAGTTATACAAGATAGACTCAAAAAACTTTGCTCCATAAATCAATGAGGATTCTCAAAACCATAATTTGTTATTCACAAAGGAGTTTGTGAGTGAGTGATGATGCATCAGCTTAGGTTGTCATTAATTAGCTCCAAACTACTCAATTAATAGTAGATCATCTTTTTTTCTCCAAAATGTAGACTATGATGAACTCTCTTTAATAAGCCGTCTAAAAACATTTGTTTATATCAATGATAATACAATTAATTAATTATCAATGGTGTATAATGATTTGGTCTAACCCCACTTTCAACAACACTATAAGGATAAAGCCTGATTAAAGCGAATTTATTCAAACAAAGTAAAGTTTTAATGGTAGCGCACACACACTAATCACTCACTCCCACACATATATTTTATGCAATCATCATGTATATATACGAATATCCTATGATGCACGAACGTGAGAGACGACACGCCGACACACCAATCTTAATTTTTTATACGAGAACACAGCATATATATAAATATAATGTATTTTTAATAAAATTATAATAATATCTTGATATTTTATTTATATTAAAATTTAAATTATTATTTTTAAATATTTTTAATATTTTTTTAATTATATAAAATATTTAAGATATTTTTTAGTTTTAAGAAATAGTAATATATACTACTTTTAAATTTATTTTACGGAAATAAGTTAAAAATAAAGTTGGACACGCGGACACATGATGATATTTTAAAGTGTCAAATGTGTTCAAATAGATATTTTTTATTTTTTTTAGGAACGTGAATGGGACACGAAAAATAAGTGTGTCGGACAAGTGTCGATAAATGTCGTATTCGACACATAAACTCGTCAATTCAACGAAGTGCTCGTGATTCATAGCAAATAACTAATGACAATATCATCAATTATTTGCCACCGCATAGGTCACTCTGAAGCTACTTAAAATTGCATTGAACTTTGAAAGGTCCAAGAAAAGACAGAAAAGTTGTGCAATTTGACAGGGCAAAAATTTTTATGTATGGAAATATTTTTTGGTGCAATGCAATTTGAAAGGTTAAATTATTTTATTTTATATAATTTTATCAAATTTTTAATTTAATTTATATATATAATTTAATTTAATTCTCACACTATATTATATTTTACAATTAAGGTTAGTTTTTTTTTTCAACCATAGATATACTACAACAGGACCGCAGCAGTTATACAGCCATTTAGCGATGATTGGCAAAATCGCCGCCTATATGGGCGTTGACAAATAATTTATTGGTAGTTTTGTACAATCGTTGAAACAATTGTCTTTAAATCGATTTTTTGTTTTTCAACGGTTATGAACCACCGCCAAATAATAATGACAATTTAAACTTTAAGTTCTTAGCAGTGATTTTGAAACTGCTGCAAAACAAAAATGTAAACTAAACTATAGCTTTTTAGCGGTAGTTCCAAATCGTCGCTAAACAAAAAGTGTCAATTCAAACGGATTTTTAGCAGCAATTTCGAACCGCCGCAAACTGGATTATTTTTTAAGAAAAATTCATTTTAATATTTAGTTTTTTATTTTATATCTAAACACTTACTAACTCAATGTGATTATTAACTATTATTTTAATAAAGAAAACTTAAAAACAAGAAAACAAATAATATATCTGAATTGTGATAATAACATTTATAAGTAGCTAATTAAATTTATCCCAAAAATATAATGAAATCTTAACAAAAGCATAACCAGGAGAAGTAAAAACTAAAAGTCATTCTTTGACATAATCATGTAAAATCAACTAAAACCATAGGAAAGTTTATATGTTATGTTTTCTTGAAAATCATGGTAACTCTTGAAGGTCTTGGTTATCAGCAGAAGAAGGTCCACTTCCCAAAAAAATTCATCCCCGCAGCAATGTTTGGGGTAACTTATTTCATTGCTGTTGGATTAGATATCTTACAAAATTTTTCATTGCCTGTTTTTTCTTTTTTTTTTTTTCTTCAGCAGCCTCTACTTTCTAGTTAACAATGTTCTTCTTGTACTCCTCTACATATTATGTTAGGAAAAATATTCGTACTCGAAACTTCTATTAGGAAAGAGAGACAAATGTCATTTGAATTGCACCTTATTAGTTTGTAATTAAATTTCTTATCATGACAAAAACGCCAAACATAATAGATTATTTCATATATAAGTATATTTTGTTATATTTAATATTTTTATTATTGTTGAGACTTAATTATGAGAAATTATATATGGCCAGCAGATTTAATTTAATATAGCCAGCAAATACAATTAGGAATGTAATTACATATAGTAAGTGTAAAAATATGGGTGCAAAATGTGATATAACATAGGTGCAATGTTTGAGAATTATATGTGCAAAATGTAATAAATATGAGTGCAAAATGTAATAAATGTAGGGCAAATGACCTAAACAAATGAAAGGGGAGAAATAATGATCAAAATCCCCTAAAAGAATAAAATGATCGAATTGTCCTTTTTCTAATTCTATGTAATACGTTG
>JASCZI010212233.1:4200-19603 GCA_036250425.1 Stylosanthes scabra
GGAGGGGGTGAATTGAGTATATAAGCAACAATGATAAATTTTCACGGAAATATAAATTACTTTGAATTTAAATAACTCAAATGATTGTACTAGTATTTTTCCAAGGGCTTAAGTCAATTCTTAAGTACTTACAAGGATCTTGTACTTTCCAAAACACTTGTATAAATATAAATAACAAGAATATAAATGAGTTGAGAGATAGAGATACGATACACAACGAAGTATAGTGGTTCGGCCAAACTCTTGCCTACGTCCACTCTTTCCTAATCACAATTAGGAAGTTCAACTATTTACCAAGCTTCAATAGGTGCTTGACAAACCTCTTACAAACATGAACACTTGAGATATGCCTCACGGACTAGACCACACCATATACTAACCCACTCCACTCGAAGTAATCCCAACTTCAAGATTTTCCCTTGAGTGCTTAGTATACTCTACGGATCTTTACCGACTGTAGTGTATACTCAAATCTCACAACAAAGAATAGCTACACCACTATTCTTTCACAATACAAGGTATTGAATGATTTTGATAGCTCTCTTGAAAGAGAATGTGTTTACAAATATAAGCACTATGAACCAAATAATAGTATCTCTCAAATTGTGTATAAAAACACTTTGAAATTGATTTAGAGATCAAGTATAATGACAAGAAGGTTTAGAGCAAGTGTTGTGTCTCAAATGAGCTTCATAAACATGTATTTATAGACTCCCAAAAGCATATAGCCGTTGGGGTGTGAATGGAATCAAATCGTTTTGTCAAACTAGCCGTTTTTCTTGTTTTTAGCTTTAGATAATCGATTATCATGCATGGTAATCGATTATCATATAGCCGTTATGACTAAATTTTGAATTTTAAACCCTGGTAATCGATTATACTCCTTGATAATCGATTACTTAATACTGGTAATCGATTATCCACTCTTGATAATCGATTACTTAAAGATGGTAATCGATTATCCACTCTTGATAATTGATTATCATAGGGTTTTGACCATGAAAACATTTTCAAACACTTGGTAATCGATTCTCAACCTTTGGTAATCGATTACCTGATGGTTTTATGCCTTTTAAACGTTTTAAACATGTAAGAATCAATATCAAAACATATCAAATTGATTCCTACTTAAATGTAGCATGAAAAACAAGTTTGAAACCATGTACGGCTATTGTACGGCTATGGTTATTTGTAAAAAACATTTCTTTAAAACAAATTTTAGTGAGTGTGTGTGAGAGATATTGTATTTGGTTCTTGACAAGAATTTTTACCTAAGTCCTAGACTCTAAAAGATCTTCAATCTTACGAACTTTGTTTTCTCGTCGTTGTTGTTGTTTGCTTAAAAGTGAATCCTCAAACCTTTTGGTGGTTGTTACTAACTTCACAATGGTTGTCATCATCAAAACCTAATCATACAAACTTAGCATGAATCATGGTTTACAAAATCAAGCACACAAACATGATTATTCAATATTACAGAAAAGTAAAATTGTAACAATTCCCACATTTTTTTTTGCTTTTGTGGCTACTCTTGCATCATCAACAGTTACTAGAATTTTGTAAGTCTTGCCTCTACGCCTTTCAAACTCAAGACTCAGTTGAGGAAAAATCTAGCAAAGAATTTTGTCCATAAATTCACAATATTGCAGCCTCCATCTCTTCCAAAACAAGAGTGGTCCAATGATAATTCCAAGCCCAAAAACCAATCCCACTTCTGCACTCACAAGATCCCAATGAACTTCACAAGCTAGGTTTCCACATGGTGGCATTTCAGGTGGTGGTGGTGGCGGCAGTGGATGCATTCGGTGATCTGGAGTTTTGGTTAGTGGGGGTCCATTGATGCGGCCCCGAGATTGATTCGAAAAAATAGTATTTCGTTGCAGATAGCTCCAAACCAGTATTACGGGAACCTTATCAAATTTAGTTAAAAAGGCCTCACAAGATGCAACCAGTTAAAAATACCGAGTACTAGACTCGGGTTGTTCTCCCTAGGAATTGAAAACTAGAGTTGCTTTTGGTTATGAAAATGTTTGGGTTGCAATTTGAGTTTTGAGAACAGAGAGCAGAGAAAACAAGATTGCAAGAATGATAAAAAAAAAAGTGCGCAGCCATAGATTAATGTACTATGCGTCCCTATGATCACCACCAATCCCAATTTGGATGGACTGTCATTTAAAGGAAACTTGCCACTACTATCAAATGGTCGAGTGGTAGAGTTAGCCCTTATCCGAATGTCCTACGTATACTCAGTAACGTAAGTCTTGGTATTCGATGAACTCGAATAACCCATCAAATCCACGTCGTTAAGGACTTGACGTTAGTGGCAGGAACGTAGTGTTAACAGCCTCGAAACTAACCTCGTTCCTCCCATCCGTTGCCTTTAGAGACCAGTAGCTAAGATCATTCGCACACTTCAACCTATGGCTAAGACACAAGATCACTACTCACTACTAACAGAAATCATATTGGCAGAAATAAAATAGGCAGCATAACAACAATACATAATGATAAAATAACAGAAAATAAATGGACAGAGTAACGATACTTAATATTGATAGAAATGAAACGGGCAGAGTAACAGTTAAACAGAAAAGCAGTAAAATGTTTGGCCGGTGTGGCTTACAAAAAGGAAATCCTAAGAAACTACAACTAAGAGAAAATGGGTGTATGAGGGCTCTCCAAAAATGATGTGGTCTTCCTCTATTTATAGGCACTGCCCAGGCCTGGGTGCGTACGCACTGCTTGGCTTACGCATAAGCACCAGCTCTATTATGCGTGCCACCCAAGTTTGACGGGTTTGTACGCACCTATGTTGGAGGGTGCGTGCGCACCACTCCTTCAATGCGTATGCATGAGTGGCAGTTTTGGCCTCCAAGTTTTTCTTCATGGTCTCTTCATTCCTCACGCCCTTTTTAGCCACTTCCGCTTTGATTCTAGCCTATTAAAACCTGAAGCGCTTAAACAAACAAATCAAGGCATCGAGCGGAACGGGAATCGATTGAATACATAGCAGAAAATTGGCCAAAATAGCAGGTGTTTTCATTTTAAGTCATGAGGAACGACTATTCATGAACTCGCTTGTTTCGCAAGTATTTAAGTGATCAGAGGTTGATAAATTGTTGATTTAAAGCACAAAATAAACCATCAAAATGGGTTTATCATCGATACAACCCATCATTGCCTTCAAATGAACTTGCTTCAAATGGTTGAAGCTTGGGTAAAAAAAAAATGGCTGAAGCTAAGTACTTGTTGGGATCTTGCTTATCAAATAAAACTCCTTTAAAGTTGTTAATTACTTTAAAGAAAAAAGTAGTACTTTAATCAACTTTAAATTAAAATAGTGAAACCCACAAATAATAAATACTATAAAGTCAAGGGTGATTAAAGTATTACTTTACAAATTTATAAAGTTAATAACTTTAGAAGATTTTTCTCCTTAGCAGTCAAATGATTAAAAGAGACCTTCAAATATGATAAGAAGTTGAAATTAGCAAGCTCTATGGGAATTTCTTCTTCTAGTGAGTTCATTGACTGTCTAATGATTCAAGCTGATTCAAGTTTCTTATAAAAGAGAATTTGATCCAAAAGAGCATTATGTGACAGGTTAAACAAATGTAGCGATTTAAAATCCATTAACTCCTTTGGTATTGGTCTTTTGAATCGATTGTATGAGAAATTAACTGAAGTGAAGACTGATAGATTTTAACCAACTCTATATCTTGACCTTTGCTTATGACACTTGGATCCTGATAATACAGTTGTTTGGCTCTGTCATAAAATTGGATACCACTTAGCATAGAGTTTGATTCATCATCAGTTGATATTATTGATAGTTTTATGAAATAGTTTGAAGATGGTTAGTGTATTAGTTTAGGTTTATAAGAGATGATTTTGATGAGAGAATAATTTAGATATAATTTGAGAAATTTGATAGTTTTATTATTGATAGATGATGGAGTGAGTACAAAATATTTGAGACTTGAGTATTGTCTTGGTTTTAGTTGATTACAATGAGAACCATGATAACTTATTTATAGGCTTCATATGTTAGTATAGTGAAACTTCTAGATAGTTCTTTAGATATTTATTTTAAATATTTTTAGATAATTTCTTTCTAGATATTTCTAGTACATGGTTTATTATTTAGTTTCAAAATTTTTCTATCATAATATTTAAATATTTATCTTACAAAACATGATCATAAGAATTCTAGATACTTTAACGAATGTGTAGCATAATTAATAATTTTCTTTGAGCCTCTGAACCATTTTAGTAGTTCATCACTAAAATTGTTAAAAGCCACATCCAATGAGACCATGAAATTTGTTGTTCCTCAAAACCAGCACAGGAAGTGTCGATATGTGACTCAAAAATCAAGGAATGGCACCAACAATTTGGTTTTTTTTCCAACATCTAATACCTCTAAGGTAGTGCAATGTTCAAGAGACTTTATCTTAATTTATATATTTTTAATCCGCCAACTATTGAAAGTCTTATTAATTTTAGGGATAACTACTGTTTTGGTCCCTAAGGTTTCATTCAAAAATCAAGTTCATCGACAACCATTTTTCTATTTCAAATGGTATCTAAATTTTGAAATTGATTTATAATCGTTCTTTCACTTTTTATTACCAAAATACCCTTGTGTCCAATTATACTCTCCTAATCCTAGCTATTCTCTCTCTTTCAAATGGAAACCCATCTCTCTCGCCTCATCACCACCATCTTCTCACCACCACTGCCATCATCTTCAATACCTTCAAAGGTGAAGGGCAGAAAGAGAGAGAACACGGTGATGAAATGGAGAGAATGAGAGAGCAAAGGAGTAGATGCACACACGAAGAGAACCAAGAGTGCGGTGCGACAGCTACTGAGAACAGAATCTCAGAACAACAAAGGAGGAAGACGGAAAACTAGCGATGGTGATAGGGATCTTGCCGACCATGGGAATGATGAAGATGATGGTGTTGATTCTACTGTTGGTGGTGGTGAGCTTCGATGGTTTTGTAATGTAGAGACGAGCTGGAAGTGGTGGCTGTGGACGAGAAGGAGAAGAGTGAGAAGAGAGGGAGAGTGGCGGCTGATAAACCTGATTTTGATGACTGATTTTATGCTATATTTAAGGAATTTATCATACCAAACTCACATAATTTTTTGTGAATAGATACGTTTATGAATTCTCATCCATTTATACATTGATTGCTAAATTCATGCATTTTTCGCCATAATTAACTATGAAGTTGTTAATTCTCATTCCATTCGATGCCTTGATGTTTTTGTTCAAGTGTTTCAAGTCATAATAGGTTGAGAATGGAGTGGAAGTGGATAAAAGGAGCACCGAAGTTGGAGCATTAATGAAGAGAATCCAAAGGAAGGATTCTGGACACTGTTGCGCACGTCGAAATTCCAATTTTGTCTTGAGGTTGCGCACGCAACCTCCGATGAACATCATTTTTTAAATGAAGGATTTGGAAAATCACACTCATGGGCCAAAACGTGGACAAATTGAATAACCCAAAGGAGAATTAAGAGGGGGAATAGCTGAAAACACAAGAGGAGAATTATCCATTAGGTTACGTTTGGAAGAGAGATTGAGACTGAAAAACTGAGACTGTGAGACTGAGACTGAGAGACTGGGACTAAATTAGGTTTGTGTATTGTGTTTGGTCCAGAATGTACAACATTAATAAATGTTGAGACTAAACAATATAAAATGACTAAAACACCCTTTTTTTTAACCAAAAAAAAAATCCAAACCCTTTCCCCTTCATCTTCCTCCCTTCCCGGCCCCTTTTTCCCTTCCCTTACGTCCTTCACTGTTAATAGAAAACCAAACTTGACATACTGGACAAAAAATATTCAAACTAGATTCACATATATTAAAAGTATAAAAAAAATTCAAACTGTACTATATTGTCTTCTTCAAAGAAATCATCCCTTTCTTCAAAGCACAAGTTTAATTTCAATTAAAAAAGAAAGAAAACAGGGGTGGCCAATCTCTCTTCTTCCATGCGTTCTGGTCCCCCTTCTCTCTCTTTTTGCTAACTCTTTCTCTTCCCCTACCAGCGGTTGTGGGTCAAGGCGGTGGCGACGTCACCAACATCACAAGGGAAGCGGTTACAAGATCACCAGTAGCGACAACTGTAAAACCCCGATTTTCCGCTTTCCTATTTTTGACAGAAATGTTTAAATTATCGATGATTTGACTAGACTCTCAATGGATTTTCTTAATTAGATTATCCTAACAGATGTAAGGGGTGCGCGTCAATGAGTTTGGCATTAAAAACCAGACTTGGTCTAGCTAGACAGGTAGGTTCAACTATGTTATAAGTGCTTCATCTCTGGCTAATGGTTCTGGGAACCGGTTGTGATGTTTAAAATGGTTGTTGCGGTGATATAAGGGAGTACGCAGTACGAAGGAGTAGTTCCCCTAATCATAATTGCTCATTCATTCCTTACAAGGGATGCAGTCTTTCCTACAAAATCTCCGATGACGTTATCTTCGATGACGAGATCCTCACTAATCCTTGACAATCCGTATGGGAAGTGCAAAAAATACTCAAAGGGGATATTTGGTCGGAGGGAATTGTAAAATACTCCCAGGCATCGAATATGGGAATATGATATTCCCTTGTGTGGTTCAGGATTTGAAAAAACATTCCCAGATAAATTCTATTCCTAGGAATTCAAATACCATTTAAATATTCCTTGGGTATATTTCATTCCAATGGGAATGGAATGTAAACAATAAAGTTCAAAGACTAAATTACTCCTCTATTTTATTCAGTAGCTCTCATATCTTTCTTCAATTTTCCCCTATGAAGCACGAACATTTCGTTGAATTGGCATGTCCACGTGTCGGACACTTTTTAGACATATTCATTAGGCGTGGAAACAGGCCAGGCCACAGTCTAAACAGGCCAGACCTGAATCATATGCATTGAGCTTATACCTGGGCCATTACCTATTCGAAAAGTCTGGCCTGGCCTGAAACCTGTTTAAAATCCAATTAAAAAGTAAATTGATAAAAAATTAATAAAAATAATAAAAATTTATAACTACAAATAAATAAAATTTCAAAATATAGAAAAAAAACTAATGTTGCGACCTTTATAAATGTATTTATTTAGTAATTATAAGGGAAAAGTATGTTTTATGCCATAAAAGTTTGTTGCAAAAATCGATCTTGCCACAATCTCTTTTTTTCTTCTCAAAAGTGTCAAATAAGTTTGTATTTTAAATTAAAAAACCAAAGTTGAAGTGTGATGACCGAAATACCCTTCCCCTTAACGAAGACGTTTCTCTTTCCCGCGAAACACACACGCACATTAGTCACTACTGTCGAAGAGGCGAAGAGTTGATAGAGCTTGTGGGGCCCTAACACTGAGTGAGTGACGACGGAGCTGCGACGACGAAGCAAACGGAGAATAAGATCAGAGAAGGTGGCACTGCAAAGGTGGTGTGGCATAGAAGAGACGCTTGAGGGAGCTTCTTCTCACCTCGGGCACAATGCGACTTCAACCGTGGAAGGTAAGTTCGAAAATTTCCATAATAGAAACTTCCACCTTCGTACTTATGATGTGATTGAGTAGTATATGCCTTAGGGTTTTCTGCATTATTGTATTTGCATTAGTGTGTTAAAAGTTAGGGTTTTTCTTCATTTTAGGTGACATTATCGAAGGTGAATATGGTGTACTTCGACATAACACTGTATCACAGGGGGCATTTTGGTTATGTTGGAGGTGAGAAGCTCACCATTATAGATAATGATAGTGATTTTTGGAGTGTTTATGAGGTTTGGAGATAGAGACAAGGACATTGTTGTATTGTGGTACAAGGATCCGACGATTGAAGACTATTCTATTAGCTTGAGGATGTTCCTGAATGACAGAGATGCTCTTGCTATGGTCACGATCGCTGAACAGAGGGGGCATGTGGAACTCTTTGTTGTTCATGAAGATGGCCCCGAAGAAGGTTTCCCCGAAATTGGATACGTTTATATCGGGGATGATCCGGTGGGAGAAGATGATGATGCAGGTGTTGAAGGTGGACAAAATGAGGAAGCGGTTGGGGAAGATCGTTCCCTTGATGGTGTAAATGGGGAAGGGGGTGGTGAAAATGGGGATGGGGCTACTACAGAGGCCTCAATTGTGAATGAAAACCTTGGCACTAATGTTGAAGAAGTTGGCCATAATGCGACTAAAGCTGGCCCTAATGTTGAAGAGGCTGCTGCAACGAAAGTTGCTGGCTCTAACGTTGAAGAGGCTAAAGAGGCTGCTGATGTCGCCCAATTGATGAGGGAGAGAATGTTAGTGAACCGAATGTTATGGAGAATAAAGAGGCTAGGGCAGGGGTAGCTTTTGCTGAGGCAGATGCCAATGTAGATGATGACAGCGATGATGCTGGCCCAAATGATGAGGGAGAGGATGTTAGTGAACCGAATGTTGTGGAGAATGAAGAGGCTAGGGCAGGGTAGCTTCTGCTGAGGCAGATGCCAATGGAGATGATGATAGCGATGATGCTGAGTATGTGCCTTCTTACAAAGAGGTAGATAGTATCGATGATATTCAGTTCACCGATAGTGAAGAAGATCTCTATTTGGACGATAACTTCTTCAGGGTCCAAACAGATACTGGGAAGAAGGGTGTTGATGACAAAGGGAAAGGGAAAGGGGTTGTGAATGAAGAATTTCATGATGTGGGGGAAGAAAGCGATGAGCTCGAGGAAGGGTATGCTGTGGGAGGATATGATGGAGATAAGGGTGATGAGGGTGACACTTTGGTATTCCCTGTTCACAAACAACATGCAAACATGGCATGTTATAACTAGGAACCCGGAACTGTGTATGCTACAAAGGATGAGTTCAAAGAGGCTGTGATAGGACATGTAGTGTATACCAAGAAGGGAATCAAGTTCCAAAAGATTGATCGAAAGCGGGTAATTGTTAATTGCCAACCGGGATGCCCATTCAGGCTGTATTGTGTCAAGATGGGTAAAGAAGATACTTGGCAGCTTAGGAGTGCGAAGGTGGGTCACACTTGTGCACAATTTCAGAGGGTTGGCATCTTGAAAGCAAAGTGGCTTGGTAAAGAGTTTAAGAAGAAGGTTCAGAACAACCCAAAGGTGAAGATTAAGGAGTTCATGGCAAAGTCGGACAGAAAATGGAACCTCACTATTTCAACATCAATGGCTGCCAGGACAAGGCAAAATGCCCTGGATGAAATTCAAGGAACATATACAGAGCAGTACAAATGCTTGGCAGATTATGCAGCTGGGTTGCTTCGTTCAAACTCCGGCATTTCTGTTCACCTGAAGGTCTCCAGATCACCAGATTTCGAGCAAGAGGCTCAGAGCTCAACTATGGTCAATTGGTGCATATTCGAACGAATATACATATGCCTCGACGCTTGCAAGAAGGCATGGCAGTATTGTAGGCCTTTTATTCACCTTGACGGCTACTTCTTGAAGAGACCACACGGGGGGCATCTTCTCACTGCAGTAGGTTGGGACCCGAATGACCAGATGCTGCCGATAGCATACGCTGTTGTGGAATCAGAGAACAAGTCTTCATGGGTTTGGTTTCTTTCTCATCTGGTTGATGATTTGGGTGTGGAGAGAGTGGGCAGAGCAACTTTCATGTCAGATCAACAGAAGGTTAGATTCTCATCTTATACTTAGTGAGCTTGATAAATGGTTTCTGTTATTTGGTTTCTGATAATTTGTTTCTGCTATTTGGTTATTGTTATTTGGTTTCTGATAATATGATTCCTACTATTTGGTTTTTGCGATCTGGTTTTCGTTACTTGGTTTCTGATAATTTGGTTTCTGTTATTTGGTTTCTTCTATTTGGTTTCTATTATTTCGATAAACTTAGTGTGTGTAGGTTGTATGGTTGCAGGGTTTGGTGCCAGCTATTGAAGAAGTGATACAAGGCGTGGATATGAGATTCTGTGTTCCTCATTTGTACAACAATTTCTGAAAAAAACACCCGGTCTGCACCTCAAGGGGATGATGTGGAGGTATGCTAAGGCTTTTTGGTGGAGAGACTGGGAGAGGGAGATGAGGGAGATTAGGTTGATCAATGAGGGTGCTTTCAGGTATCTCAACGCTATACCCCCTAGGTTCTGGTCTAGGTCTAGATTCACTTACCACTCCAAATGTGAAACTTTGGTTAATAATTTGGCTGAGAGTTTCAATAGTGCAATCTTATTAGCTAGGGAGAAGCCTATATATACAATGTGTGAAGAGATTAGGGTGTATTTGATGACACAGTGGGCTGAAAATAGAGAGCTCATTAGAAAATATGAGGGTTTAATGCTTCCCAAGATTAGAAAGAAGCTAGAAAGGAAGGGGAAGTATGCCAGCCAGTGGAGGCCTGCTTGGTCAGCTGCATAGTGTTATGAGGTGCGTAGAGAGAAGAGCAAATTTGTTGTCGATCTGGGAAAAAAAGAATGCTCCTACCGGAGGTTCCAGTTGTGTGGCCTACCTTGTGTTCACGTAATCTGCTGCATCAATTTTAAGACTCTCAACATTGATGACTACATCAATGATTGCTACGAGCGAGAGGCATATGAAAAGTGCTATGAGTATGTTGTTCATCCTTGCAACGGTCCTGATTTGTGGGAGAGAACCAACTTCGATAACATTGAACCTCCACCATTTAGAAATCCAAGCCACAGACCCACCAGGAAGAGGAAGAGAGGCCCTACTGAAGAGGAGGGTAGAAATCCAACACATCTATCAAGAATGGGACAGGTTCAGAGGTGTTCAAATTGTGGTGATGCAAGCCACAAAAGGAGAGGCTGCAAGAAGCCACCACAAGCTGAGAGTGTATGTATTTATATGTGTCTCAAGGTTTAGGGTTACATGGGTGTGTGTGTCTTTATGTTGTTATTTATATTGTTATTTATTTGCGATGCGCAAATTCTGTTGTTGCTATGTGATTTGTTTCTTCATTGTATTGACAAAAATTGATTTGTACTCATTTGTGATAACTTTTTGAGACTCATTGGTACTGCAATTATTGTACCTGACTTCACTTTGATACAACTCTGCCATTTTTTCCCTTCAATGCAGGCCCGTCCAACTAAAAAATCAAAGTCCAGCTCATCATCAAATGCCAAGGGCAAGGTTACAAAGAAATCAGAGAATGGAAGGATAAGCAAGTCCCTTTCCCAACCACTACCGCAAACCACCAACAAAATAGGAAGACAGCAGTGGGGACATCTTCATCACAGCCTCTCCCCCACTTAGAGCTGCATCAAACACTAACCCAAATCCGAAATGCCCTGGTAGTGGAAGAAGAGCCATTGCTACTGCCTTAGCTTCAAACGAGATAGCAAGCCAATCCAAAAAAATCAGCTAGAATAGAGGATCAACAAAGACATCAAATAGGCCCAATGCTACTTCAGCTTCTCAGTCCTGCAAAAGGTCTACCAAGGAAACAACCCAGCCCACCTCAAGGCCCAGCTCATCACAACCCATTGGAAATAGGCCTAGATTTTGTGTGAGACATGTTGGTGGGCCTCATGTTTCCCCTCAGAAGTTGAGACAAATAACAAAGCTCCCTCTTCGAGCTTGGGGAAATATCAAGTAGCTTGATTATAGAAAAATGAATAGAACTTGAATATTTTGTGTTTTGTATTTGGCTAGAGTCACAATTCAGCTGGTAGTGTTTAGTGTTTTGTAATTGGTTAATTCAAACTGTTAAACCAATGGCTTGTTGATGTGGTAGCTTTTTGGGTGCTTCTTTGGGTACTATCTATGTAATATGGTAGCTTTTTAAGTTAAGATGACAGAGACCAATATTAATATTTTGTAATCATACTTGATTAGTAATGCTTGTTTCTATTAGAAGGTTATTTATTAGATTTTATGCAATTCACGGCTTTGGCTATCCTGGTGATGTTTTGAATGGTAATCTCTATGACAACATCATGCATATAGCAGGTTTCATGTCATTTTGCACATAGTTGCAGCCAACACCTTGTATTTTATAATGCTTTCCAATTGCACATTTTAATCACACAAGAAAACAGTTTATCTAACAAGAAACTGAAGCTGGAGATGAATTGCATTTTCAATTTCATGTCCAATTAGCACATTTTAATCACACAAGGGAACAAATCAAAATAGGTAAACTGCATTTTCTTTTTCATTGCAGCAACAAGAAAACAGTTTATCATACAAGAAGCTCAGCTTGCTCTAGGATTAACCTTTACATCAATTATAGGTCATGATAGCATCTAACAACAACATGCACAAGAACAGCCTTACACCCTAAACCCATCTATAACAACAGCCCTTTCAACCCAAATTCACAGCAGCCTTTGATGATGAAGTCTTCCACCAGAATTCTGCAACCACAAGAAAAAAAGCAAAGTCCACCCGAACATACCAACAAACACAGCAATCTTCAACCTCCTTTTGCAAGCCCTCAGCTAGTTTCCAGGGATGACACGTTCTTCCTCATCTTTTCCTTTTCTGAGTCTGTCTCTGCTTACTCCTTATCAACCCACCGAAAAAAGTCACAATGTTCATGAACTTAAAAATCGCAACGTCAGAAAGATTCACCCAAAACCCACTTTCATATAACCAAACCAGAACGAAATCGCAAGTTACCCACCCCATAATAGACACAACCCTAGAATCGCCTTCCAGGATTTTCCTTAGTACGTGAAACTCTCAAAATGGGGGGTTGTCCATGCGAGCATAATAGCATTCTCCTCTGTGTGCTTCCACTACTCCGACTTGATTTCGACCCACACAAGCTTTGAGAAGCTATTCCAGCGAACCCTAACCCAACCGCCTCCAATAACACTTTCGTTTGCCTAGGATTGACGGATTTTCGATTCTTCGAATTTGGGGATCTTCGAGTTTTGGGATTTAGGATTTTTGTTTCAACCAAATTGGGCGAATTGGGTGTTTTAGGGTTTCTGTTCGGTGTAATTGATTTTTGGGAATCCCCTATTTCATATTTTTAAAGAATAAAACAAATAAAATTATAATTATCTCTTAACTAACAATAACAAACAATAACTGTTTAAGGGGAAAAACGATCATTGTATTTTTCTAATAAATCTTTGCAACGTTTGTGGCATTTTTTAGAAGAAAAACATGATTGTGGCAAAACTGATTTTCACCAACTACTTTTGTGCCATAAAACATACTTTTCCCTAATTATAAGTATCAATGATTATTTTATAGTGGTTAGAAGATAAAATAATTTTAATGATAGATTATATGAGTCTCTAATTTGTTTAAAATTTAATAAAATTATTCTTTTTAATAGAAAAATTTATTATAACATAATATATATAAATAGGCCGACATCTTATGCTTTATAGGTTTTACAAAGATCCTAAGCCTGACCTATTTAATTAAAAAAGCTTTTTCAAAAGCCTGAGCCATATTTTTTTATTAAATAGGCCTAACTTGCACGAGACCTAATTAGGCCAGACCTAAGGCCCCGGTAGATCATCTGATTTGTTTTCATCCCTAACATTCATTGACACATTTGACACGCGCGTTTGCTGTGTCCATCCGTGTCTTTAAAAAAAAAAGTACATTTTCGGACACATTTAACACTCCAAAATATCATCACGTGTCCAAATTTATTCTTAAATTATATCCTTAAAATGAGTTTAAAAATAATATATATTAGTTTTCTTAAAACTAATATACATTGGAAAAGTATAGGTAACCAATATTTTTTTAATCAATAATCAGCCAACAAAAAAAGAACATCTGTAACTACTATTTATAGAACATCCATAACCTAAAGAAATAAATAGAACATCGACAACTTTTTTAGAAATAGAACATCCGAAACCTAAAGAAATAGAACATCCAAAACCTAAAGAAATAGAACATCCAATTTAAGTTGTTGGCTGATGTTGACTGAATTTTTGTTAGTTAGCTAGCATTGTTGATATACATTATATAATTAAAAAACGACATTAAAAATATTAATTTAAATATTAATATAAATAAAATATCTAGATATTACTGAAATACTTCAAAAATACAAAAATATAACGATAATGTTCGGTATATATCTATTTTGTTCATCCAAATGCAACCAAGTCATTAATTTCTATATTAAATAAAAGATTATTTCAATATTAATAGTATAAAAAATTTGAAAGAGACTAGGGAATTAACAAATTATGACCAATAGGAGCCAATATATCTATATAGTTACAGATAACAACTCATATAAATTTTGAATGATAACTTACTTAATTATTCGCTCACTAATAGCTCCCTAATGTAGTTCTGTAGCACTGTTCAAAAAATATATTTTTATTTGACATTGAAATTATCTTCAATTTATCATAGAAAAATAATTTAGTTAGACTTATTGACAAAATAAATATACGCCCTAAAATTATTATTTTATATATATGTACAGTGTCATATAAAAAATTGAAATTGAAATTAGGGAAAAAGACAAATATACCCCTGATTTTTCCAAAATTAGACAAACGTACCCCTCATTTTAACGAAATACGTACATGCCATCAACATTTAAATAAACGCGACGACCTTAACCCCCGTTGCCTTGACCCACACCCCCGTTCTGAACAAAGTCTATGTGGCAATGAACGGTGCTGAGTTAGAACGTAAGGTGTCCATGGTGGATTAGGTGCCTCCGTTTTTCCAAGGGAAGGCACAAAACGCTGCGTTTCATCCCCACCCCATGTCTTAAACGAAATTAGGGTTCCTCCTCCAATTGTTTTCGAAACGAAGGTTGCAGACGGAGGACGATGGAGAGCCAAGGCATTTCTTCAGGTTCGACACGGACCGCCGGCAGTGGCGATGGTAGGTCGGACAGGTCATCGTCGTCGACGCAAGGTGTTTTCATAGCGAAGGTTGGAGACGACAAGGATGGTGTGGCGCCGAAGTGCCACTGTGGGGTGTTTGCCATACTCTACCTATCCAAGACTGCAAGCAACCCGAATAGGTTATTTTTCGGGTGCCCATTTTTCAAGGTAAGCATACTGTGAATTAGTTGGGTGCGTTTAGTATGTTGGAGTGTTTGTAGATTGGCTAAGTTGAATGAGGTTGTGACTGCACTTTTGATAAAAGGCTAGGTTGGCACACTGCAAGTTCTTCATATGGCTCGATAGGCACACTGAGAAGTTCAGAAAGGTTGTAGATCAGAAACATGATGATGAAATTGAAGATCTTGATGAGCATTTTGCGATTCTTGGGGTGGAGAACAGGATTACAGAGCTGGAGGCTAGATTGGCGGCTATGGAGAGGAAGAATAAGCCTTTGTCTCTTATATTTGTGGGATGGTTGGTTTGGGTTATTTCCATGTATGCTGTTGTATCTATGAGGGGGTGAAAAAGTTGCATGGTAGGGTTCATTTTGTGTGGGATTAGTGGTTGTAAGCTGC
>JASCZI010212235.1:1530-14072 GCA_036250425.1 Stylosanthes scabra
TACTTAACTTTATAATTATATCCTTTTACTTAGTAAAGAGGGAACAAAGGACTCAATTATTGACCTATATAGATAGATGAATGATCAGGGCACAAATTATTAAAAAAAATAAATAATCAATCAACCCTATGATCTGTAACATTGTATAGTACATAGTTGGAGCAGGCAAATTGGAATTTTTGTATTTGTAGTTTTCTTTTTTTCTCTTCTTTCTCAACAACTCCCCCCTTTCAATCATGGAATATATGTAAGTGTCTTGTGGCTTTGTCTCAAAGCAATAAAGTAATTGACCTCTTTACTTGCATTATCCTACACCTACCTTCGAATCACGGTGTGTGTTATTTTGAACGGAGATACAAATAAAAAATTTGACTATTTCAAGCCATGTTCACACCTCACACAAGTGTTGATTTTATGAAAGAGTAATATCTCAATTATTCTAAAAAAAAATAGAGCATTTTAATTTTAATAAATTTTAATCACTAAATTAATTATTAAAATTTTATTTCATTAAAAAAAATTAGTACATACATCAAATTATTCATTATGTAAAATGATTAATTTGAGAGTTTCAAAATTTTTTAGAGACACATATGTCTTTATATTAAATAATTATAAGGACTGATTTATTTAATTTTTTTAATCAAAATTTAACGTAAAAACTAAATTGATTTGTGAATTTAAATAAAATTTTAAAATTTACTAATTAAAATTTATTCAGAATTAAGGTGTCTAGAAACTCAAAATTTATTGGGAAAGGGATTTGTTGTATTAATCTTGACAAAATGTTCAGAATTATTTGATGTAATTGGAGTCTTCTTATTCTTTTTCTTCTTTAATTTATTTTCCCCCATTATATTAATATTACTCACTACTTTAGGAAACTTTATGCTTATTTTATTGGTGTTTGAAGAAATATGCCAGAATCAGAATTTCTAAAATCCTAAGAAAGATACACATGCTGTTAATGCATGCGACATCATCATCATAATTAATTATGTGTTAAACTTTTTTTTTAAAAAAAAAAGTGTTAGTATAGTTTACAATTCTTTAATAAATAGGATGTATATATAAAACCTATAAGAAAACGCGTGTTATATATATAATTAATTTTATTAATAAACCTAGTTAAAACCTGTCATAAAATTAAATAATTATGTTTCTAACAAAGTCTCGAAGACCAAATATATAATATAAGTTCTATCATTTCATAAGTTAATCCAAATCCAAAAAAAAAAAAAAAATAGGGGCACTCATTGAGCTCTATTTAGTTTTTACACAAAATTATCAGCAATTGAAAATTTAATTAATTTCTTCGGAAAATTTAAACCCCTTTGTAATCAATTAAATCCCAAAACCTAATAACCATTTTGTACCACGACTTCTTTTGCATTTAATCATGCTCTAAGATACTTCATCTGCATTTTGTCCACTTAATCATTTGTGTGATATTTTTCCTTTGAAGAAAAATTAAAAAAAAAAGTTATTCGGTACAAATCTAAATTCATATAAATATAAAATATTTTTTTACAATATATATTTTACATATTACATCAGATGTAAACCCACACATTTTTCTAATAAAATCTATATTTTTATTATTTATATTTGTACCATGTAAGCTATTAAATACAAATAATATTTAGAACTTAGAATAACTTGGGGGCACCACCTAATCCAAAAAATTGCATGAGGTTGGTACCAGTCAGAATAATCACGTAAATTAAATAACCTCAACGGCACTTGAATATAACTAAATAAAAGTCCCTATCAATAAATTTGGTAAACTGAAATTAGACAGAAACGTCTTGAAATGGAATAGAGTGGCCTCACCATTCACCAACCCCAAACCAATGCGTTTAGGGGCATTCTCATAATTTCACTTTTCCAACAACACCCGTGGGACCCCGTCATATCGAACTACCAACATGCCGCTGCAACTGGATATCCACCACCACTATACTAGTCAATTTTGTGATTGTGATTTGCAAATAAAGTTAGCAAAATAAAATAAAGACGATAAATAATTTTGACAGGATTAACAGGGAAATTAGTTCTCAAAAGATACTTCATTTTTAAATTTGTCCAAAATTTTGTTGAGTATAATTCAATCCATCTCTTTATTTTTTCCTTAAATAATGTGGCAATATAGTTGGACATACATGTGTTTGAAAAGTTTGAGATTAATTTATAAGTAACAATAAACTAATGGGAACTCGGAAAAATAATAATCAAGATCTGTAACTAATTATGATAATAGCTAGGTAGTTAGATAATAATATGATTTAATCTTTCTTTTGAACTTATATTGATATTGATTGACAATTTTAATTTGTCACTAAAAATTAAAATTATACAAAATACTAAATAGAGGGTCAGCAAAAATACCCAACGCTTAATATGACCTATTTAAGATGTTTTGACTTTCAATTAATTATTAAACTTTAAGAAGTTTAAAACTATACGCAACCAATATTTTTCTAATCAATAAATTAGCCAATAAAAAATAAAATATTCATAATCACTGTTTACAAAATATTCACAATAAAAATTATAGAGCATTCAAAATTTAAAGCAACCAACAATAAATAAATTTTATATTTTTTAGAAAGAGAATATCTAAAAATTAAAAAAATAAAACATTCAATTTAAATTTTGGCTAATATTAACTGAATTTTTTATTAATTATCTTATTTTTTTAAAAAAAACTTATTATACTATATGTTAATTCTTTTGATATATTTGCATCATTATAATTTCTTGTAAATTAATGGTACTGAAAATTCAATTAGCAGACTAAAAAGATTATTAAATTTTATGGGAACATCAACTCTCAAGTTTCAAGAACGTGAATGAGTCATTAGCACTATATTAGCATCTGGCAGAGGTCCCTAAAGATTTAAGAAAACGCTCTTTCCTTGATTTTAAGACTTTCAAGTACTGAAGCTTGGCCAGTTTAGCTTGAATGAAATGTCATAATTCACATCAAAATGATGTCACGCTCCATTTTCAATTCCAATATCTAAACTAATATAATAATAAGTAAACAAATAAATAAAACAAAAAAATTCAGAAAATAACTTATACCAAACAAAAAGAAAAAAAACAGGACAAGCAAGCATAGTAGGGCTCTCTATAATGAAAGTCGAAGCCTTTAAAACCATTATAAAATCATGACCAAAAAAAAGAAAGAAGAAACCATTATAAAAGAAAAAGAAATATATTAAAAAAAAGAATAATAATTCATAAACTTTACCAACCCCGAACCGGGAGCGCCAACCGGTTCAACCAAACATCATTTTCCTTTCCTCTCACCAACCGCATTTTCTTTTCTCAAGCTTCATTTGCCTTTCCTCTTCCTCTTTATATATACCATACCTTATTCATCCTTTTCCACAGCACTCACAGCACAATCATAGAGAGAGCATAGAAGAAGAACAACAGGAAGAAGAAAGAAAGGGAGGAAAAAAATTACAAAAGGATTAAATAAAAACAATGGCCACCAATAATGGAGAGCAGAACCAAACTTCTGAAGCTGGAAGGCACCAAGAAGTTGGTCACAAGAGCCTTCTCCAGAGTGATGCTCTCTACCAGGTACCCCAAACACTCACTCCTTTTTTTTTTTTTGGAATAAAATAGTTTTACACAATCATTCAATCAAATAAGTTTTTAAATATAAAATTCTTTTACATGCGTGGGAATTAATATGTTATGATGTATATATGCACAGTACATCCTGGAGACGAGTGTGTACCCAAGAGAACATGAAGCCATGAAAGAGTTGAGAGAATTGACAGCAAAGCATCCATGGTATGTATTATGATCCATATTTTCGTTCTTGATAATTTGTATGTTCTTGTTATTAGAATTATGGGAAGGCGAATGAAAAGATTACTGATTAGTTTGATTGGTAAAAAAAAAATTAAAACAAAAACAGGAACATCATGACAACCTCTGCAGATGAAGGACAATTCTTGAACATGCTCCTTAAGCTCATCAATGCCAAGAACACCATGGAAATCGGTGTCTACACCGGTTACTCTCTTCTTGCCACTGCTCTTGCTCTTCCCGAAGATGGAAAGGTACCAACAACAAAAATTCAGCATCTTCTGCAGTAAAGTCAATTTTTTTTCCTATATAGTAGTACAAGAGTCTTTTGGATTTGATATTTGTTAATTAAAGACATATGCAATCAATTTAATGAATTCTTGAATGCATTAATTGCTTTAGAAGAATTAGTAAAGTTTTCGGATTCTATTCTCTTTCATAATTAATGTTTTAAGGGAACTTTTTTACAAACAAAATCCAAATAGCTTTCCCCTGTTCAAAATTTGTCATTATAATGGGTGGTAATACTTATACATCCGCCTATAGTCAAATTTAGGTATTGGGTTTGGTTGAAGAATTTAGACTAGTTACTCCATCCATTTTATTTTAATTGTCTAATTTTATATATTTTTTTTTAAAAATTATTTGTTCATTTTATAATTTCAATGTGTATTTAATTAAAATTTTTCTATTATACCCTTTTACAATTTCAATAACTAATTAAATAATATTTAATGTATCTTTATTTTATTCAATCAAATTTAGATTTAGTACATTAATAATAAAAGTATTGTGATAATTTTAAACTTATATTTTAGACTTTTAACATAATTCAATAATTATTTTAATTAACGTATTAAAGGGAAATTGGACAATTAAAATAAAATAAGAGAATATTAAAGAAAAAAATTATTATTAGTAGTATGGCCAATCCAATATGTATTAAAAAAATAATGACAATATGATTTCTTTTCTACATTTTTATAAATTTAATTTTAATATACGAAACAATGTATATTCTTTTACAAAGATATATAATTAATTTTATTCGCGATCAAAATCAAATTTTATTTTAGAACGAATTAAATATATTAAAGAATGAGTATTTTTTACCAAATAATTAATTGCATTGATTGTATTTAACAGATCTTGGCCATGGACATTAACAAGGAGAACTACGAATTGGGTCTGCCAGTTATTAAGAAAGCCGGCGTTGACCACAAAATTACCTTCAAGGAAGGACCTGCTCTCCCTGTTCTTGACGAATTAGTTAAAGACGTAAGTCTCATGACTCAATTTTAGCCAATCATTCGGCATCTTTCATTTTCACTGTGGAAATTATAATTATAATACATTAAAAAAACCTAATAATTACGATAAAAGTATATATTTTTATTCATAGCAGAGTTCTAATTATAGGTAACGTGAAAATGCAGGAGAAGAACCATGGAAGTTACGACTTCATTTTCGTGGACGCAGACAAGGACAACTACCTGAACTACCACAAGAGGCTGATCGATTTGGTGAAGGTTGGGGGTTTGATCGGCTACGACAACACCCTATGGAATGGGTCTGTGGTAGCACCCGCAGATGCACCAATGAGGAAGTACGTTAGGTACTACAGGGATTTCGTGTTGGAGCTTAACAAGGCCTTGGCTGTGGACCCCAGAATTGAGATCTGCATGCTCCCCGTTGGTGATGGAATCACTCTCTGCCGTCGGATCAACTGATTCATTCCATTCCCCCTCCAACAACCATCAACCACCGTTCATTTCTTCAACTCATAAATTCCTTCACTTGGGAGATAAGAAGCCCTCAATCCGTTTTATAAACAGTCAACCAAGCCATTCCTCTTTTCTTTCTTTTCTTGTTTTTCAAGATATTTTGTATTTGTAATATTCTCCTTATTATTATTGATTTGGAAACGGTGGATGAGTAAAGAGTTTGATATATACTTGTGCCTTTTCTTCAATCTCCAGGTTTATTTTTAATTTGAAGGCGTTAAAATTTCGTTGTTCAACTAACAAAAAGAATTGGTGTATAATAAGGCCAATTATGCGTGGTCCATTAGTTTAACAATGTTGCACCAAAACTCACCATCCAAAATTGACCTGGTAGTGCATTATCAGAATCTATTATGCACGAAATTTGAGCGACGTCTATCCAAGGAATGGCATATAGTTTATAGATTAGAATTGATAATGCGTATACACAACCCGAAAATATTTGGCACCATGGTCCATGGACAGCCAATAATGTTTGGCACTTGGAAGTAATGATAATATTCATGAAAAATTAAAAAATGTTTGGCACTTGCAAGTGAAACTCATACCCGAAATTTGATATTGGTTTTTGGTTTACAATCAATGGCTATACCAGAGGATTTATACCTATATATTGACCAAACAGAATTAATTCGTTGATTAATATCTCTTTCCTCTCGTTATTAAGAACTTTTTTTCTATATATAAAAAAGCCTTGTATGTTTGTTGATGTCTCTATCTAATTTGTTTCATACATCATGCCACATGGTGATGGATTATTATTTTATATTTTTGGAAGATGGAAATTAGCGTAGTATTGTAAATAATTAATGCCAATGAAAAAATGGAAAGTATTTAATTGAGTAATAGAATAAAGAAGCTTAAGCAACTTAGATTCATTGAGTGATTAATTTACCAACAATGCTGGAAACAATGTTATAGAACTTTAGGAAATCAATAAGTAAGTTATCATCTAAAATTAAAAAATTTATCATTTAGAATTAAAAAACTTTATTATCTAAATAAAATAAGAATTATCATTCATAACTTATCTACCATCATCGTCAAGTGCATTGACTCCCAAATATATTAGTTCCCAAGGGTTTCTCTTAATTTATATATTTTTTATACAATAAAAATTATATTAGGTGTATATTAAAAATTAGTCATTAAATTAGTTATTGTATAAATTATATATTAAAATACAAAATATATAATTAAAATAATTTAAATAATATATATAGATTTATGTATAATGACTAGATCTTTGATACAGAAAATTCACGAAGGCATGTTGTATTGACCGAGGAGGAGAAAGCCACCCCTAAAACTTCAATTTTCTTTTTAAAAAATTTTAAATATTAAGAAGTTGCCTCCCTAAATTTTCCTGTGTTTGTTTCTTTCTCTGGGTTGTGTCATTCTTTTTGTTTCTTTCATTACCAATTTTGGTTTTTTTTTTGGGCTTACTGTCATTTATCTTCATCCTAACATGTATAGTGTTTTTATGACTACTTATATTGAGAAAGTCCTAGATTTTTATTGAAAATTCAAATGGTAGTCCTCTTATTTGAGATATACATTAGTCTAATTATTAAATTATTTCTTTTATATTTCTTAATTTAGTTATTTATATTGAGTTTATACTTTACTGGAAGATAAAAAAAAAAGTTAGTTAAAAATATTATTTAAACAGCTAAATTAAATCCGCTCATTTAATGTTTTTAAATTTATTTATTATGTAAATTTTGATTCTGTGAAATTTTTTTAAAAATATTTACATCAAATAAATTATTTAGATAAAATAACTTTAGCCACCCGGGTAGTTAATCACTAATAAGTACTAAGTAGTATTCCCTTAAAAGATTTCAGATTCTTTGCAAAAGTGGTTAACCTACTATCTTTGGAAATACTACTAGAAATTTAAAAAAAATAAAATAAAAGAGTTGGGCTGAATATTTATTTATTGAAGTATTGAACAGAAGTTGAATTTTCATTCTTTTTGTTTTAAAAAAAGAAAACAGTATAACAGGCTAAGTTTTGAATCTCAAAAAGCTCCAACATTTGATCACTGGGCCTTCAATTTGAAACGGACCTTAGTTTTGGGCTACAAGTGGCAATCTAGTAATTCTGGCAACAAACCAAGGTCATTTTAACAACCCCGCAAAAACCCTAACCACCATATATAAAGCTCTCGCAAAATTTCCCACTCTCAATCTCCTTCGCTCACTGCACGAAACGTAGGGTTTTTCACAAAGAACACAAGCAACGCCTTCGGCAGTGAGAGATATAGAGAGAAAGGGAGAGAGAGAGGAAGAAATGGCGGCGCAGCCTCTCGAGCAGGTCCAATGCTTTGGTCGTAAGAAAACGGCGGTTGCGGTTACCTACTGCAAGCGCGGCCGCGGCCTAATCAAGATCAATGGCTGCCCAATTGAACTGGTTGAGCCTGAGATTCTACGGTTCAAGGCCTTCGAGCCGATTCTTCTGTTGGGGCGAAGCCGCTTCGCCGGCGTCGACATGCGCATCCGCGTCAAGGGAGGTGGACACACTTCTCAGATCTATGCCATAAGGCAGAGCATAGCGAAGGCGCTCGTTGCGTTCTACCAGAAGTATGTTGATGAACAGAGCAAGAAGGAGATCAAGGACATTCTCGTCAGGTACGATAGGACCTTACTTGTTGCTGATCCAAGGCGCTGCGAGCCTAAGAAGTTCGGTGGTCGTGGTGCTCGCGCAAGGTTCCAAAAATCTTACCGTTAGAGAGAAAGAAGAGGTGTTTTGGGGGTTTAGGGTTTCGGTTCATGTTTTATGCTGTGGAAAACTCTTATTGAGCGGTAGTCGTTTTGATTGTTATGTTATGCTTTTTCTTATATTTAATTTTAATCGAAGAACTGGATTGATTCTTAGATATGAATGCAATTGTGCAAGATTCTTCATGCATTGAAGTGTTTCATTTTTTTTAATTTGATTTAATTTTCTAATTACTGTTTTTGCTGGTAGTAATTGTGGTGATGATTGAATATTTGAATCCCTAGTTTGGTTCTGATGATGATAATATCAAGCTAGTGATGGATTACAGAAAGGAATCATGTGGTTGGGAGAACTGTTTTAATCATTTGCTATCAAAAGGTTTCAACATGTCCATTAACTTTGCGTTCCTTAAGCTCTCGAACCAAGGCATCAACATCTTGATAAGAAGTGCCGCCTTGTTCAACAGCTCTTCTGCCACTCTCGGCAATCTTCTTCACTCTCACTCTCATCTCCGCAGCCTCCTCAGTTTCCTCCATCAACTTCTTCACCGCAATCTCCACCTTCTCTCTCCCAACAACCTCTTTCCACTCCTCACCAAACCCCAACCACTCTCTGCTCCCAACTTGGACCCCAATCCTCAACACATCCGTCACCAGCTTCTCGTTCGAGAATTGCTCCGCCGTCAGCGGCCACGTCACCATAGGCACACCCGCACACACTCCTTCAAGAGTTGAGTTCCAACCACAATGAGTCAGGAACCCTCCAATGGCGCCATGCTCCAGTATCAAAAGCTGAGGAGCCCACCCTCCAACGATCATTCCTCTATTTGATTCCTTCATCCTCTCTTCAAACCCTTCAGGCAGCCATCTTTCTTCATCATCTTCTTCTTTGTTTTTCTCTGACTTTAGAATTTCTCCAACAACCCAAACGAACGATTTACCAGAAGCTTCAAGACCGTAAGCAATTTCCATGAGTTGCTTAGGTGGTAACCGAACCGAGCTTCCAAAGCTGACATAAATAACTGAAAGCGGTTCCTTCGAGTTCAGCCATTTCAAGCAACCTTGCTGGTCAATGGTGGACAACTTCCCTCTCTGGGTTTTATCTTCTACACTTTGGTTGCAAAGTGAAACTGGTCCCACAATCCACACTTTCTTCCAAATTTCCTTCCTCGTGTAATCAGCATATTCAGGTTCCAATTCGTAAAAGCTGTTGATGATAGTTCCGAAGCTCTTATCCTCAACATCCTTCATTCTATCAGGAAACTTGGACGGATTTCTCTCGAAAATCGAAAGCTGAGACTTTGTGAGTTTTACTTTATGAGGAAGTTTAGGAACAATGAAAGGCTCGTAATCTGAACTCATACTCTCAATATCAATGTATTTTCTTATATTTCCATAAACACAGCGAGGGAAGCAGCCACTACCGGTGAAGACGATCCTTGGGATTTGGAGCTCGTCGACGAGGTCGCTGGCCCAGGGGTGGAACATGTCGATGACAATGCAGTCTGGCGGGTGACTCAGGAGGAAGGCTCTGAGTGTTTGAAGGAGTACGGTGGTGTCAATATTTGGTCCGGCAGTGACGTAGGTAATGTCAGGTATTTCGGCAGGGAGAGAGTGGATGGTGATAGGGATGCCCGAATTCTGGTCTCTGGTGACGAGTTTTTGGAAGTTGAGAGCGTTGGAGGGTGTGGCTATGATGGTTGAGGTGGCTCCATGAGACGCAAAAACTCTTGCTGTGTCTATCATTGGGATTTGGTGGCCTCCTCCTACGAAGGGGAAAAAGAAAATTTTAACTGAACCAGTTTCAGTGGCCATTTTTTTATGATGATGAAGGAGATGGTGTTTGGGTTTTGAAGAAGGGAGATGGGATATATAGATATAGATAGGCTTTGTTAGCTTCACAATGATGAGAAGAGGTTAAATGCAGCTCTGTGAGTCAAAAGAATCTCGCAACATGCTTGGACACCATCGTCATTGGTGACGCTTTAGCATTTAAGTATTTAACTATAGTCTATATATCCCGCCGTGGCATCAACGGTAATTTGTTTGGGGAATTTTAGGCTACTAATCTTCCAAGTTCCAGATAAGTAATACTTTATTTGTATGAAAAGTATATGCGTGGAAAAATGTTTTAGTCAATTCTCTGTCTTTTAAAATCATACCGAAATTGTTGAATTTATTCTTGATATGATTCTAGAAAAAAAACTGTCAAAGTGAGATTGTCTAATATGTATTGTGTTTGACAGCTATTTAGGTATGTTAAACATTACCAATGTTTTAAGTTTAACCTTAAAGCACTTAATCATATGAAATATGGTTATGGAATGTAGCTACATTGGTACATTGATTCATGGCAGGAGTATAATTGGATGAGAAATGTTTCGGAATCAGAATTTTATGCCACAGCTGTTTATACCAAGGATTTGACACTAAATTACATTTCATTTATGGGTAATGCATGTTAGGTGTATACCTATTTTGTCTAATCAAATTCAATTATTTTCAATATCAAATATGACGACTCTACGAGAAATCTGATCAAAACTTGTTGGCCAATATCACAACATTCCTTATCGACTAATAGATCAAATGGATTGGAAAGTCGGATCCAATTAAGTAAGGCTAAGTGCTCCGTTATCTTCTCCTTTCCTTATAGCTCAAAGTAAGACTAGCATTTAAGGAAGGAACTCCTTCGAGTAGGGCTTCGTGCCTTCTCTCAATCGACAAATAATAGAATAAAATTTTATTTGACATATTTTATTTGTCATAAAATAAATGACTTGGTTGGGCAAAATAGAAGTATACTTAGAATTATTGTTCATTTATCGTTGTTGGTTACCAAATCTCCGGCAAAACATGTGTTCGGATATTAGAGTTGTGGTTCCATGTCATGGCAAAACTGATGCTTTTTATGTTTATAGGAAACATGGGCCTAACATTTTAGACAAGGTTAACATCATATTAGTTGTTGGATTTTGAGAAACTATATAGGACGTGGTGTTATGTTACTGTGGATAAAATGATTGAGATAGAAAACACAGATGCAAGCAGAATCCATTCCATTTATAACATCAGCAGTGCATGATATCAAATTCCAATGATGCACATGTTTTATTTTCTTCACCAATATTTACAACAGCAAATCTCTCACTGCAGTTTGAACTCTCAAAACCAATCATCAAAGACAACGTTTTCAACCCATAGAAGATAAATTAAATATACGTTACACAAAATCTGTCAGTCACAAATTCAAACGAAACAGGTTTCATTTCCAATCATCATTTTACCAGTATCTTAGTCCCTTTAACTTTCCCTTTCTTTTGTCTTAATAGTAGCTTCTTCAGAAAACCAAGGCTTCTTTGTTTTTTAATCGGCACAATTGCCAGAGAACCTGTAGCAGCAATGCTTCGATCATTTTGCTCTGATGCAATACTTGTTTGTGAAGCATTAGCTATGACTTCTGGATCATGCATAGCACTATTCTCTTCTGATTGGAGAAGGGTTGGCTTATCTGCATCTTTTGTGGATTCACTTTCTCCAACTTGGACAGGATCATGGATCTCTGCTTTAGCATCATCTTCAGCTTGCATTTGATTGCGTAGAGAGGATCGTTTGACCAGGTTCTTCTTTTGAGTAGGACTGGCTATAGTAGTACTAGTTGCAGAAACTACCCTTCCCAAAGGTGCTGTTTCATTAGATGATGCAAGTGCCTTGAGTTGTCTCCCAAGGTTGAGGATGGTTTCTTGGCATTCTGCTAACTTCGATGAAGCCGTTGTGATCTCCCAGCCCTGAATTTTGTGTTGATCATTACTGATTAGTTGTAACTTCATAATAATACAGAAGCCAGATTCATAATGAGCTAAATTATATGCAATACTTACAGTTTGATATATCTTTTCTGCATCACATCTGCCATATGTCGGAGCATCTTTCTTCACAATGCTGTTAAAATAGTTGATGTTCTCAAAATCAGATCAGTTAATGAGCAAAGCAAAGGAAAATTGCAACAACTGGAACCAAAACAGAAGGAAAAAAACCAGAATAAAAATTTGAAGGAAAGCTCTTAAGTCTTAACCTTTCCAGCTGGAGCTGAAGCTCAAAACAAGTTGCTTCTAATTCTTCACAGGAGTTCTTTTTATCCTCCAATTCGACTTCTAAGGATGAAAACTTTTGAAAGATGTCATTTAACTTGGCTTGAGCTATTGTA
>JASCZI010212235.1:14082-26994 GCA_036250425.1 Stylosanthes scabra
TATCATCTTCTGTTTTTCAATCTGATCTTCAATTATTCCTTTGGATTCTCTGAGTGTCACCATTTCTGATTCTAAACCTTTGATGCTATTCTGTGCTTCTTGACACTGTTTTGTCAATTTTTGATTCGCCTCGGTCACTGAAAGCAGCTTGGCTTCCAAGTCCTTCTTTACAGATATTGTGCATCTCAGATCATCTTTCAGCTTCCTATTTTCTTCAATGGGATCATACTGATTTTTCTGTGTGTTAAGGCATACACCTTGATCATCTGAATAAGAAACTGACGGGGGGCGAAAAGACTGTTTTTCATCAACATCTGTTTGATTCCCAGTCTCATTTTGTGACAGAAGAGAGCTAAAATGTCTCCTTATCTTATCTCTTGCAATTGAAGCATTTGCAGAGGTGGCGCAGTTATTGATGCTCCAGTCCAAAGCAAATGCTACCTCCTCAATAAAATGTTCAGAATTAGCCCTTCCTGTTAACAAATCTTTGCAGGTGTGAACAAGTTGGTGCAGAAGAGGATTCAAGTCTGAAACCTTCCATTGGAAAACATGAACAAAGTATTCTTTGGATGTTGGTGACTGAGATATGTCAGAATGCAAGTTATCTTCCAAGCAATCTGAAGAGTTGTTACAGATGAATGATTCGGGAGCGATTCCTTCGACGAGCTTGATAATTTTCTGTACTGACTTTCTCAAATTAGAATCACAGTGCTTGGAACTTTTTGCTTCCCCAAAACCACCAAAACTATTATCAGGTTTACAGGTTGTTAGGTTATTCATGCAACCAAAAGCAATTTTTATGTCATCAAACAGCTCATCAAGGCTTCGTTTCGATAAGCGTCTCTCTTCCAAGATTGCATTCAAAACAACTTGTAGCCAATCAAATGATCTCTCAGATGGATGCTTGAATTGATTCTGCCGTTTCCCCTCAGTGAAGCTAATATCTTGTTCAACTGGCACCAGCTCCCTCCCACTTGTATCAGAGCAGTATCCTCTTTTAGGAGTATCAACCGAAACTATGGCTTGTTTCTCCATCTGAACAAAGTCATCCATGAAACTCATGTTCTTATGCCATTCACCTTCTGCAGTTCTCAAATGTTCAAGTTCTGAAATAAGAGCATTTGCCCAGGATCCAGTAGAGATTGCTCCATCGTCACTAGCAACATCAAATTTCGATATTAAAGAAAGTTCATTTGATGTGGGACAATACCTTGCTAGCTCCATGGACTTCTGATTCTCAGAAACCTTTCTGAGCAGAATCTCAGCCTGTGATAATCTGGAAGCTGTTTCAGCATACATGAGTCTTGATGAATCTAGTTCAGCATTTCTCTGGGTTAAAATTCTTTTCAGAGCCTTGTTTTCCTCATCCATATCCTGTAACCTATTGAACACCAAGCTGATACTCTTTTCGGATACTTTGGTAGAGTTTCTAATATCATTGTTCTTGCAAATCAAATCTCTGTTTGGATTAGGCTTTCTTCTTCCCATATCCATCTCCCTCCTCATCTTTCCAGCTTCATTTTTCGTATTCACTGAACTAGCAAGACCAGGTGACCTTTTATGCAGCAGCGCGCGGAGTCTCTGACACTCGGCTTCCAACTTCGAGACATTCTCAGCACTTACAAGATACTGCTTATGTGATTCATCTGCATACTGACGACTATAGTTGATCTCCTCCTTCCTGATCTCAAGTTCCTTTTCCAGCATGTGAAACTCATATCTGAGGAAAGCATTTTCCTTCTCTGTGGAATCTAAACTTGCCATCAATGTAGTACACTCTGATTCTGCTTGTTGTTTGCATTGAAGCAGGTCCTCAATAGATTTCTCTTTGACTAGTAAGGCATTAGCTAGATGAGTATTCTCAGCAGTTAACTCATCTATCCTTTTACTTGATTCTCTCAACTTCTCTTCCAATTCTTTCTGAACCTGCTCTTGTTCTTGAATATAACTTGGTGGCTGAAAAGGTTCTTGGCATGTTGCATCAGTGGAAGTTACAGTTTCAGCATGTGATTTTTCATCTAAATCATTAGCAGAATCCACTTGTTCAGCCCCTTCCATGCCTAATTTTTTAATAAGAAAGTCATCACAATAAAAAAGAGAAGATGGGGAAAGCATGCACAAAAAGCAAGGTTATCGAACTCGAGAGTTTACCTAACCTCATAGAGCTTAGGTATACTTCAATCATAAAACTCGTGAACTTGTAAGAGTTTACTCATAAACAAATCTTGGGACCTAAACTTGTAAACTCTTACAAATTCAAGAGTTTGCAAGCTAACTCAACTTTGATAACCGTGACAGAAAGTGTGGTATCTAGAGAGAAATCTGCCATATATATAATAGTAAGATACCTCTAATTTCCTGTTGGGGTCTTCCAGTGAGTTTTGTGGAAGGGTCGTCTCCGGCCTGATAATCAAGGAGGACTGTTGCCAACTTTTTGTTTAGACTTTCTGGTGATCTTTCCAATCCAGGTTTTATATCTGTTGGTTGTTTATTTAGCTGGAAAAATGTAGTACTGTTAGTATATGAACCAGATGGCACAAATCTTATACAAAATAGATGATAGAAAGAGGGACAGACTAAGTACCTCTTCTTCATTGGTTCCAGGAGGGCTGACACCTTTGTCCACTGCACAGATTGTCTTCTCCATAGATTTTTTCTTCCAAAGCCATGGTTTGTTGTTCATGATTTCAGTTACTATTCAAGAGCAAAGAGAGAGTTTAATTCAACCGTACAAAGAAACTTCAGTTGAATTACCAAACAGAAAGTGCCAAAATGGCTAAACCAATGATATATGTGTATTGGACTATTAGTTACATAATCATGAATTTCATAGACATTTATCTAAACAAGTGGGAACTACTCCACCATCAACAGTTACTAAGAGACAATCCAATTAATTATTTGAGGCAATTGACAGGTTCATCCTTTAACTGTTTAGAGAATAAGATGTGCATTACTGAAATTAAGGCATACATACATGTTTTACTTCAACATGTTAGGGCCATATGCATTAGTACCTTGTTGTTCTATTGAGACATTAAATCTTTCACTTCAAATTCTGAAAACTTATGCTTCAGATGTTTGGCATGAGCTTTCTAGCTGCAATATGTGATGATATCAGAAAATGGATTATGTTCTTGGACAAGTTCATAAAAAGCAATTCAGCATGTCAAAAGGTGAATGAAAATTGATCACCAAAAGCCATCTAAAGCTGTTACAAGAACAACAAGCTTCCCATTTATATGTCATGAAGAACAGTGTTCAATGCATCTCAGAGGATAAGGGAAAAAAGCTGTTCCTCATTCCTCAGCTGAAAATCTGGTGTTACAGACATAAACTGGAGTTGTAGGTTGAACTAAAACAAGCATGAAAAGCAGGAATGAAATGACAACAATGTTAATGGAAGGTGGAAATGAGAAAAAGAGAGAGGACAAATGCACTAACAAGTTTTCAAAGAGTGGAGTGTGTCACATTTGGTACCTGGCAAAATGAAAGACTTCACACTTGAGCTTGCCACCTTAGGAACCTTAATCAGAGGTGAAAGTAAAAGCAGTGAGAAAATAAGTTGAGAAGAAAAAAAAAAGGAAAAAGAAAAGAAAATGACAACGGATATATCAAATATGTCATGGGAATTGGGATGCTTCCATTCTCCACCGACAACTACTAAATACTAGTTTGGATGTATTTGTGTATGTGTAAGTAAGTATGCATTATCCTTATTCAAAAGTTGATATATGATGTTAGATGTTACCTAAAAGAAAAGAAGGGAAAAAAAAAAAAAGAAAGAAAAGAGAAGAGATCACATTCACCGTGACACAGTACAAGAGAAAGGAACAGTTAGGAAAAGTAGCAAGTCATAAAATTGACCATCATCCATGGTAGAGAATAATAACAAAGGATACAGTGTTGGTGTTGAAAAGCAACAAAACACCCACCTAAGGGTGTGTTTAGTATGTGTCATATGACATTTGAGATAGAGATACTAGTACCATAGTGTTTATGTCATACTAGTTACATAAAAATATACAGTAAATAAATATGTGCTATACTATTTAATTGGAAAGTTTATATAACTATGACTAGGACAAATATTCCAAAATTGAGGACCACTATGTCTAATTGTCTATGGCAATATATTGAAATTAATGCTCCCGGTGCATTGCGGGGCCAGAAGAATTTTGTATTTGTCATAGCATTATAAGTTTTAGGGAAGAAAAAAAATAAAAGGTTATGATTATGTCTAGTAATGTTTATCTAGAGTTGGTGAGTATGTTATAAATGAGCCTTCAACGGGTTCTTCTTTCTTGTTGATTGGACAAAAATCCTCTTTTCGTCGAAAGACACAAATGAATTTCCCTTGCATTGCATTTGTTTGATTGAGTCTTTGAGATGTCTATCCCAACCAAATGCTTTGTGATACCATATATTCCCCTTAATCACACCTTTAATCATGAAAGATATAAGATAATATCAATTTTCTAATAACTAATGAGTGAATGCTTTATTGTTTATTCTCCTTCTCCTTTTGTTTTTGAGGTTGTGTGGCCCACGGCTAGTAGGATCACACTAATTCGCTTCAAAAGTAAGCAAAATAAACTAAGGATAAAATAATGAAGTAAAAGAAAAAAATGAAATTAAAATTCTCCAATTTGTGCTTATGAGTTGACAATAGAACCACAAACAATTTCACTCATTCCTTCAAGTGAATCTATCACTGATGTGGTAAGAATTGTAGTTGTAGATTTATTTCTGTAAAATAGAAGAAGAAGAAGATGATTTGTAGATTTTATTGGATAGTTTCCATCCACTTTAATCATTGTAAATAACGGTATTGTAGTGACTTATATGGTTGAGCATAAAAAAGAAGTAAAATGTTACTTCTTCCGATTTAAAATATGTACATGCATTTCCCTTATAAGGTTAAAATATAGCAATTAATATTTTATGAGGACTACTAAATATTATGTGCGGTTGGGTTAGTTGAAAATAATGTGTATAAAAGTCTCATATCGCTTGATGTAAGAAGTGTGGGAAGTCTTTATGTTATAAATAGAGGCTTAAGTTGAGAGTCGTAAATGCACCAAGTCAATACATATTGTATGACTTTAAAATTCCTTCTTGTACTTTAAGTTTTTCTCTTGTAAGAGTGTGGGGGTGTAGTTATTGAGAGTGTGTGGAGGATTTGGTGTTGGAGTAGAAAATATTGGAGAGTGTAATACTTTACATAATATTTTCTTGATTGTCGTTTGATAACGACCGTGGTTTTTTCCCTATTTTTAGATTTCCACGTTAATTTTTTTGTGTTGTAATAGTATTATTGTTCTTTCCTATTTCTTTATTTTTGGTTCTCCATGGAGGTATGATCTCAATGCGAAGAAATGCAAACAATGACTCAAATCTAGCGTGCTACTTAATTATATATGAAAATTACATGGTAGAATGTTAGGGGATTGGGTGGAAAAAGAAACGTTGAAATTGTCAGATACTATGTAGGAAGAATAAATTATGTTTTTTTGGATTGATTTGTTGGTAGGGTGTACATTCTAATAAGTATTTGAGTGGTATACATGGAATTTGGATCGAAGATTTCAATCATGGAGTGGAAGTGAGTGTGTTGTTGATAGAAATCATAAAAAGATCGAAAAGATGAAAGTATAAGGAGAATTAACTAATTTTGGAATAATATTTTTATTTATTCTTTGAGGGGTTTAGATTTTTTTGTTTTGGATGTTTATTTGCTATTTCTTGGTTTTTCTCTCACTTTTTTTTGGAAATCTCGTGAGTAGTGTTTGTATAGGAAAAAAACAATATTTACTATCTATTGCGCAAAAGTACCCTTTGATAGAAATTTTATATGCATATTAGCAGAAAAAAATCAAATAATAATAAAAATATTTTTATTTTAAAATATTTCAAAAGAAAAGGAGTGAATGTTTTTTTTTTAAAAAAAAATTATGAGTTTTTTTAAAGAGAGAGATATATTTTGTTAACATGCATGATAGATATTAGGTAGTTTAACTTTCTTATCATTATTTCCTAACATGATCATGATTGTATACTTAAATATAATTTACTTTTGAGTTTTTTTTAATAACGTTAGGTTATTACTTTGGCAGGTGCCACCCACATATATCACCTTCCACTAAATCAGCTTTAATAAAAGAAAAGTGGTGTCTATAATCTATATAACGCAATCACACTTTTGACTTTGAAAAACCATGATATCGTAGGGGGAATTTTGCCCATCATTTTTTTTTTTCAGTTATGTTTGGTTCTTTTTACTTTTTAGCAAAGAGTAAAAATAATTAAGGAGTTGGTGGTATGATAACTGAGAACAGTGTCTGTGTTTCCCCAACAAAATGATTTATTTTACCAGCTTTATTTTAATATTAAGATTAAAAGGAAAAAAAAAGTTTGAGTGATGACTGATGAGAATGAAATCATGTAAAAATTTAAAGGTGACAAAATAAATGTTACACTAATGTTTAAAAAATATTTGTTAATAAATTTAATTGCTATGTATGTAAATACACAATTTGTAATGTCCCAAGTTAGTTAAAAAGAGAAATAAAACATGTTTTATAAGAATGTTATATCTTTTCATTGCAAACGTACGTATGTAATTTGGTAAAGCAAACAATTTTGGGTACAATAATCTAATTATTTTTTCCTATCTTGTGTTCCTTTCAAAAGATAGAGTTTCCTTCTTTTTTTTTTCCCTTCTGCGTTGGAATAATTGGAATTTGCTGTTGTTCTCCACTTTCACAGAACAATCTCCAAATAAGGACAGTTTTCATTTGTCCGTGTTGGCACGATTAAACTACACAAAACTGTGTTATTCTAACCATATAATTATTGAACTTCAAATTAGTTGAACTAACCGATTCAGTCTCATTTTGATAATTATTTATTTACTATTTAATAAAATATCAGATTAATTTTGTATAAATTTTATACCCAATTTAATAATATAAGGATATGTATCGGCCAGTTTAATAGCGGCAGTTTTTTGAAATCGTTGCAAATTCCATTGCTATTTGCTGAATCTCTTATTATAATATTCGCAAAAATATTTATCAACTATATATATAAGGCCTACAACTTGCATGCAAGTATCGTTTTCAAGGTACTGTTTTCATTTAATTGATATCTTACCTCTTAGTAATTGGTATCTTGATGGCTTTGGAAATGAAAATTAAGGGTATCAAAAAGAGTTTTTTCTTTTTTTGGGTGTCTTTATGAAAAATAGTTTATGCAAGTAATGCACACACGGTTTCAATAATATATATACGTAAGTTTTTGAATTATAAAGATTAGTTTTTTTTTTTACTAAAAATATGTTAACGAAAATGTTCAAATTCAAAATCTTTATATTAAGAAAGGAAAACAAATCTCATTTTAATTACAGTTTATTAGCTATAAACATTAGTCTCTAGCCTACTAAATTGAAAAATATTATGAAAAGTTTTTTTTTTTTGCATAAATCTCAAACACCAAATACAGTAAGGGATGGGTGATGGTAAACAAACACAACAAGAAATAAATAAAAAACATCTAGACAAAACACCAACGAAACCAAAGAAGACACCACAAACACCAAAGAAGTAAAGTAGAACACCTAGATATTAAAACAGAAATCAGCACTCACAACTAAATAGATCAAACAACTCCCATTTATTGTCACCAAAAAAAAAAAAAAACAACTCCCATTTATACATCTCCTGCAAATACCATTATGAACCTCCATCCCCGCAAGTAACGGATCCAAAAAATTTATGTCGTGAAGGCAAAAATAATATATATTATTATTAAAAAATATATAAATGCCATATAAAAGGTTTATAAATTTAAACTATACTAGTCTAACAAAAGAGAAATATATAGTCATATACACCAATAATGAATAAGACAAATTAATTATACTAATATTTATATTTAAAATATAAATAAAGATAAAAAATAATTAAGATTAATCAATTGAGGATAAAATAAAATATACAAAGTCATGGATAGAATAAAAAATAGATTAATATCCGAATTGTTGTTGAATATTTGAATTTGAATTTATAATGAAAAAAAGACCTTTGAAAAAAGAGCGAAATCAGAAAAAGTGGAGACTAAAATTGAAAAATAATAGAGTCTTTACATAATTATATTTGATCAAATGAGATTAAGGAACGAAAAAAAATTTATTTATTTGAATATCATATATTGACTAATTAGAGTATAAGAGCTTGACAAAGTAATAAAAGATTTAGAATCTTACTATTTATTTGAGATTGATTTTAGTAGAAAAATATTTAAAGAAAAAATAATAGTAAAAAATTTAAAAAATGTTCAAAATAAAAATTTAAAAAGACAAGAGATAATATAAATAAAATAAGTGTAAGCAATTAATTTTTTTAAGAGGGAGCACATATATATTTTTAAAAAATTTTAAAAAAATTGAGAACATCAGTGGGGCAAATGCCCCAATATTTTCTTCTTAGATCCGTGCCTGATCCCGTAGCATCTATAACCTTACCAATACAAACCTCTCCAAATGCACCAAAGAAGATATTATGAGAAGTTGAAATTGGTATTTCAATAATATACACGCATTGGATAGGTGAGCACACCATTAAGTTAGTAAATCTATAGAAAAGTTTTCAGGTATACCAATGCATCAATATATCTATAATTTGTAACCGTTAATTTTAATTAAAAAAATATAAAAAATATATATAAATTAAAATCAACTATCATAAATTTCAGATATACCTGAAAACTTTTCAAATCTATATGCTGCATGATTAGATACTAGTCACATTACACACTTGCTTATTACAATAACTGCATCTTGATATTCAATCAATCAATTAGATAGTGCATAGTCTCATTGGCCTCTCTTATACTGTGAAATGAATGGTATATTAAGAGAGCGAAAAGAGTGTTATTTAGTTATCCATATAGATGATTATGATTAAAATGAGAGGCAGAATTAAGTAGGAGTTGATCCATCAATATCAAAATACTTGTCTATCTTCTTAAGACCCCCCAAAAAAATGGCTATCTTCTTTTATATTTTTCTTTTTTAAAATTTAATTGTAGTATATAATATTCACAAGCTAATGTTGAAGTAACAAATTGGCCTCTTTCGATGTAAGCCTATTAACCACTAATCAGGAATATCATTCCTTTTTTTTTTTACAACACTCACCCACACAACACTAACATTTGCAACTAAATTCGGGTTTAAAGTATGTGAAAATTCTTGATGTATTAACTACCTTATAATTTTAATTAAATTGGATTGGTCTAGTGACTAGTGGTTAGCTCACTAATTCGCTTAAGTAAGTATCTGGGATTCACATCCCACATTGTGTATATAGCAACCCACAATCCATAAATAAAACTTAGATCCGTGACAAATTAACCTTTGAGGAATGGATCCATTCAATAGGAAGGGGAGGTACTTGCCTCCCAAATATTTTGGAAAAGAATTAAGAAATATATATAGAGGTATATATGTGACCCATATTATATTATGTTTGCCCCAAATAAACTATAAATTATTTTCTTAAGTTCTATGTAAAAAAAAATAGATCAAACTTATTATTTATTAATATATAATAATAATTATCTTATTAAATTTAGTAAACTATAGAATTAAAACTAAAAGTAAACAAATAAATAGGTAAGCCCAATAAAAAACAATAAATTGAATAATTAACTTCACAACAATAACTTTCTAAAAACAAAAACTTCACAAGACTAACTAATTAGTTAATAATCAAATTGAAACTTATTAGTTTCCTAATTAAACATAAATTGTTAGTAATTAAAAAAATTTGGTTAAGATGGAAAAAACCATATTATCTTATTATATATTAATATTCTTTATTTAAATATTCTTATTTATAAGAATTATTTTGGTTAAAAAAGTTTTTATACTATGTATATTAAGATTATGATTTTTTTCTTATGAAAATAATAATTAATATAAAGTCTTAATTAAAAAATTTTATCTAATAATATAGGAACCAATTACAAATTTAAAATATAAAAATTTAGTTAAATATTTAATGAAACTACATAAATTAATAGAATAATTAAATCTATTTTAGATTAATATCTAAATTATATCTATTTCAGCTAATCAATTTATTAAAAATAATTATATCTAAATTTTATTTATATATATGCCCCCTCCAAATTTTTCTAGGTCTATCATAGGTCTTCGATTTATCGAGTTGGGGGATATTGTGAAACCAAAAACTACCTTATACTTTTTGTGGGTTAACTGTCTATTAAAATATATATTAATTAATAATAACTGTATTTTTATAGAAGTGTAAATTCGGTGTCTAATTGGAATATGACCTAATAGGCGATTCTGGTTTTAATTTAGGATAGAGTAAGGGCCGGTGACCCAACACACACGGTCTAATGGGTTTACTAAGAACTAACTAAATGGCTGTTCAAGGCAAAAACAAAAACAGAAAAACAATAATGACCATATATGTGCATATTTTTTTTGTATTCATATGTGCATATATTTGGGCAATTCATAATAACGCGATTGATCACCATAAGAAGCATAATAACATTGACCCAAAAAGAGCAAAAACCCAGCTGAGCCCAATGGTACTTATGACTGACAAAACCAAACTACGTCCCACATTCACATTTATTAGTTGCACACTTTTTTTTTTCCGAAGTTATTAGTTGCACACTTTAACAGATACTTATTGAAAAAACCCGGTCCCAAAAAAAAATGATAGAAAAAGAATTATTTTTCTCATTAAAAAAAAAAACAATTGCTAACCATTTCTTTTCTCATTAAAATAAATATTTTTAGAATAAACACCCAATTCGACCATGATAATTTTTAATTTAAACAACGTCATCCCTAATAATCCGAAAATTTCAATATAATCCTCAATTATTTAAAAATTAGGACAAATAGTTAATAACAATTTATGTCATTTTTCTTGGGGCGGACTACGCCTCTCCTACTACTAATTAATAACAGTTATGAAGTATGGTTTGTCACAGGTGATGTTTATTAAGAGCACTCTTAGTTAATATCGGACTTTCCTTTGTTATGTTTAGAACAATTACACATGATACATAGTTGTAAAACTCGGACTGGACCTGCCGGTTCAACTAATAAACTGGAAACCTTTCTGGTCCAATTTGATCAAAGGATCGAGTTCAGTGATGAAGCTAGACTAAAATTTTAGGGGGTTTGGGTTAAGTGATTTACTAAAAAAATTTAAACTAAAATATTAAAAATTAATATATAATTTTAACCAAACATCAATGTCAAGATATGTATATATATATATAAATATGTATTTAATATTCAATTAAATAAAAAAATATACTACTAACGTCTATCTTGTTGAATGTTGATATATATATAAATAAAATATGCGTGTATAACAATTTTTTCCTGTAAAAGGACAAAATAACATTTATTAGTAAATAAAAAAGCATATCCTAAATAAAGTGAAACTAAAATATATAAAAATTACCACTGACCACTTATAAGCTGTTATCAAGAAAAAAAATTAGTAACAACATACTACTACTGTTCTAGACTTCTACTATAACAATTAATTAATAAACATAAAAAATATATATATAGAAAATACCTATTACATATATATGATATACTATACGCAAAATAAAAAATTAACTAATTAAGAGTCATATTATTCTATTTTTTTATTATTGCATAGTTACAATACACAAAATCACAAATAAATTTATTTAAATTAAGAAAAAAAGAAATAAGACTTGTTTTATTTATTCAATTACTTACCTATATTTGATTCTTGAATAGTCAAATACTTGAATTTCTAGTGACTTAATTTTTCTTGCTTCATGAGATGAAAAAAAAGAACCACTTGTTGAAGCCTTGAAGTAGAATAATATTATAATCTACAAAAAAAAAAAATAGAACAAAAGTTAAATAATAGAATACAAATGTCATCAATCAATAAAAGACAAAGAAGATTAAAAATAATAAAACATATGCCATTGTCTTTTACTCACCTGAGAAAAAGAACAGAACATGTGAAATAGATGAGAGAGAATGAAAGATAATAGGATTTACTTTTTTGGTAATAGAGAAATAGGATTTTTTACTTTTGTTATTCATTGTTCTATTTCTATTTTTTAAATTTTATTAAGATTAGGCCAATGTAAAATTATGAACTGTAATATATTATAATGGATAGGAGGCATGTAAAATAATTTGGAAGAGGCAGCTTTGTAAAAAAAAAATTTTAAACTAAAGTTAATAATTTTGGGGGCCACTGCCCCCTAATTAATAAAGAAGCTTTGCCCTTGATCGAGTTGCAGTTAAATTGGCGTTGACCGATCAAAACCATAGTAAACCGATCAACTCACTGCAAACCGAGCGGTTAAACTGGTGTTGACCAGTCAAAACCGCGGTAAACCGGTCAACTCGCTGCAAACCGGAAACGGTCTGACTGTGCGAGTCTTCCATACTCTCGCACTTATGCGGTCCACGGTAAGCGTCCACAATGAAAATTTGGAAAATGGTGTTAGTTGTTATATAATTAAAGCTATAATAGAGAGAACAATAGAAAAGCAAGAAAGAGAACTATAGAGAGAGAGAATATGAAATTCTTATTGATTTCTGGATATGAAAAACTTATGAAATCATAGCCCTATTTATAGTAAAAGATTTACTATTACATGAAAAGGAATAAACGGCTATGATTCATTTACTATGCAACATAGTAACTTGATTAGGAATGGACGGCCATGATTTATTGGGTTACTATGCGGCATAACCGGCGGCTCAATAATTCATAACACTCCCCCTTGGACGTCCATTACGGATATGCCTCATTAAAAACCTCGTCAAGAAAAACCATGTGGGACAAAATCCTGACT
>JASCZI010212238.1:13423-24594 GCA_036250425.1 Stylosanthes scabra
GCTGACAATTCACTTCACACAATAGTAATAAGGTTTTAAGTTCCAAATGAGTACATAAAAAATGAATCACACACACAGAGACAAGCCGAATAGGCATGACATAAGAAACAACTGAACAAACCAAGCAAAGCACATAAAACAAGTAGCTGGCTCACAGAACACCCCAGATTACCAGTGCTTGTTATTGTTCTAGTATGATGCCTGACCTCCTATCAACTTCTGAATCCTTCCAGAATCCGGATTCGGTTCTTAGCCTATCATACCTCATCCTCATGCTCCATACTGATACCTTTAGATTCGCGGTTTTAGCCTTCTCGCCTCTCTTGACCCGCATTGTGTACCACTCTGGTGCTGGCTCATTATCTGCTAACACCCTTCTAGGAACACTGCTGAAGTGAAATGAAACTCGAGCGAATAGTCCTTGACTTCCTCTTATTTCTTGTAGCTTTCTTTGACCACTATTTCCATGTCTGATGACAGTATGCTTTTTCAGAGAGAGAATGCAATGATCTCATTCATTCTGCAGATCAACAGAGTTGTCTTTTGATTTCAGTCCAATGAATGACCAAAAGAAAAGAAACAGCACAAAGACGCCCAAGCATCACTACATGACACCAGGACTACAGAGAAATATCAATAATCAATAACCACCACAAACACACTCACATGGCTAGAAACATTCACTGAGCATTTTTTCCTTCTGTTGAATCTTCACTGCTGATCTCTGATTCTTCACCGATTGATTCCCTGGAATTAGCTCCATTGTCATCACTCCCATTTTCCGATTCTTCACCGCTTGATTCCCCGTTATTAGATCCATTGTCATCACTCCTGTTTTCCAATTCCTCACCGCTTGATTCCCCAGAATTGGATCCATTGTCATCACTCCCATTTTCTGAATTAAGCAAGACCTTAGATTTAAAATCTTCCTTACATAATACATCATAGCTACATTCCTTCATCTTTAGCTCTCCCCCTTGCACATCAAAACGCAGCCTACTATTCTCACTAAAAGCTGGCTTACGATGTTTGCTAAAGGCCTTTGACTCACTTATGTTGTCATATTTTCTATGATGTAGTTGAATATATATGTAATTGTCTGTCATTATCATTGTTACAAGGCAGCAACTATAATGTGCCCTTGCAGCACTGGAAGAGAGATATAAGGAGGGGCCAGCTTCAGGATGCGACGATTCAAAGCTCCAATTGAATTTCAGACTTGGAAATGATGTTGAAGATTCCAGAGGCTCAAAGGCAATAAACACAATGATTCCCCACCACTCATTGCTACCTCGCTCATTAGGAATGTCCACTATGATTGATGCACTTGATTCAAGTTTTGACAATCTTGGACCCATCGGAAAGAGTATCTCATTCCCAAACTTCGGAGGAATTTCGAAGTATGTGATAGGATAACTGTGATCTCTAACCTGTAATAACAACAAAATAATTATATTGCACCAATAAGCATTAAAAAGTATTTTTATACAAGATATAGTTTATGCATTTTGAAACAGACGGGTGTGTTAATATTCAAGCCATGGGACACCCAGAATACCAATCTATTAAGTATTAGCCACACCCTTTCTTTTCTTTAGATAAGTCCATTATTGTTTTTTTTTGGGAAATCCATGTTTCTATTAGCTTAGCCTACAAAAAATAACTTTCTCTTTTTCGCTCTTTCTTTATTTCTTCTCTCTTGAAAATAAAAAGGGTAAACTTGCTCTATCATTTCTCTAATGGAAAATATTAGAAACCACACTGATAAATGCTTAATTGATTTGTGACTTATTCCCAATCCAAACTAAGGTATTTCATACCATTTGTTGGGAAGTATTATCTAATAACTTTTTATACTTATTATCTTTCCAATTTATTATGTTTGTCATGAAAATAAAAGAATTATAGTAGTAACTAACCAGAAGAAGAGAAATTGTATAAATAGCTAAGAGAACAAACCTGACACAAGAGCTCGCTGTTATTTGGCTTGAATTGCTTCCAGAACTTCCATAGATCTAAGAATAAACCAGCTTCCACAAGAGAGTCTGAATGATGTGGAAGCACAGATTGATTGACAAAGCCCATGCAACCTTCTGCTTCAAGAAAACGTAGGTTAGGGAGTTTAGATACACTCTCAGGTACCACAAGATCAGTATTCCCACTTAAAATTAGTGTCTCCAAGGAAGATAACTTGTCTAGATCTTTAGGAATCAATCCATGATGGAGATTGCAATAGCCTAAATCAAAACTATTTAACATGGAAAGTCCTGAGATAGAAGGAGGCAAATTTAGGCAGTTGAGATCTGGTTTTTCAAAAATGCTGAACTCATCAAAAGTTGATGTTAACTCGCAGGAGTTGGATACCGGCCCACTGCATCCATGAAAAGAAAGCCTCTTGAGATTTTCCATTTGAAACAAGGATCGATTCACAACCCTTATGGAAGTTTCGCTTAGATCAAGGTCCTCTAAAACCTTGTTCTCATTTATGTTATGTGGTAGCTTGCAAATTTTTGAGCATCCGGACAAGTTGAGAAGTCTGAGTGATTTCAAATTAGCAATGGTGTCTGGAATGCAAAGAAGATTTGAGCACTTCATTAAATTCAACACTGACAGACTTTCCATACTCTCACCAAAATCTGGAAGTAGCTTTATGTTTGAACAACCGCAAAGAAAGAGCCTTTTCAATGAAGACATCTTCAATTTATCTGGCAATTTTTCAACCTTTATGCAGCCTATCAGGCTCAATACTGTCAGCTTTTTATGCTGACCTACAGATTGGTGAAGTTCAACAAGCGATACACAACCATCGAAGAAGAGCTCCTCAAGTAATGGAACATTAGAAATATCTGGAGTTTGAATCAAATCCTTGGAATAACTCAAGTCCATAACTTTCAGTGCCTCAAACACCTGAACACATTAAATAATAAATATAGGTATCTGCATTAATTTGAAGAAATTATTATGCTAACACATAAATTTTATGAAAGCATCTTGTTCAAAATCCTTACCAGACTTCCATTCCAAGCATGTTCTAGTTTGCTATTATTCATCTGCAAGTGAACAAGCTTATGTAGTTCTGTCTCAAGTGGTAGAGATTTCAAAGGACATTCTGCCCAAATAAGAACCTTCAATGAGCTAGGAAGACATTTGAAACCACACGAAAGGTGCAAGTCACATAATATGACAAGAAGTCTAAGGTTGTTCATCTTAGATAAAGCTTCAGGGTGCCAGTGTGTTGCTTTATTATATGATTCAATTTGCTGCTTTAAAACCATGCCTTCAGTGTTCTCAGTTCCCTGATATGAAAAATGGTCAAATAATCACAGTAAAACACAAGGAATCAAGCAAAATTAATAAGGTATCATGAAAGGAAAATAATACTTACAGTATTTTCTTTCAATACTTGATCAATATCGTTTGGAGAGCTCAACCTACTGCGTTTTCCAGGATCCTTTTTAGATTCTTGAAAAACTATATTTTTACCCATTTCCTCAAGCAAATCATGCATCCCTAAAACTCCTTTGTTGCAAGTAATCAAGGATTTTCCTATAAGATCACTTATTCCACTTGTCGGATTAAGGCCACAGTTTTTCAATATTTTTGTCACTTTATCGCTGTACCACCCTTTAAAGAAGCATGCAATATCAAGAAATATGGTCTTGTATCCTTCTTTCAACATATCATAACTTATTCTCAGTATGTTCATTATTCCACCATCTGGATCTTTTCCTATCTCATCTAAAGCATCTTCCCATACATCAATGCTTCTTCTCCGAAGATTAGATCCTAACACCTTGAGTGCCAAAGGAAGGCCTGCGGTATACTTCACAAACTTCTTAGATAACTCCAGGTACTCTTCTGGTAAATGTTCTCCTTTAAATGCTTCTTGATGAAATAGCTGAAGGGATTCTTTAGGATTCAAGACTTCCATATCGTAGATTTTAAACACACCATGTGAACTAAGAAGGTTCCTGTCCCGAGTAGTAACAATTATTCTGCTTCCGGGACCAAACCATTCCTTGTTTCCAACCAAATTCTCCAGTTGTTCTATAGATCTCACATCATCTAGGACAATGAGAATCCTTTTTTTGTACAAAAGGTTTCTGATGATGTCTCTTCCTTGGACTAAAGTTTCAATTACTCTGCTCCTTAGTTTCAGACGTGAAAGAAGTCGATTTTGTAAGTTAACTAGATCTCCTTCCTTTGAAACATCTCCAACTCGGAGAATGCAATCATCTTCAAACTCTCTTTGGATTCTTTTCGAAACAATAGAGGCAAGAGTTGTCTTCCCTATCCCGCCCATGCCCCATATTCCAAGAAAGAGAACATCTTCTTTGGACCCTGGGCTTAAACATGAACACACTTCTTTAAATTTTGTATCAATCGCAACCAGATCATCATCATCCTTTGTTGGCAACTTAAGTTCTACTTTTGTCCTTACTTCTTCAGCAATTTCATCAATGAGTTGAGATTCATATCTACATTCAATATTGAAAATTAATTATCACAAAATCTACTATAATTAAATAATTATCCTCTTATTCTCTAAGTTAAAGAATATAAAAAAGGAGAGGTCAGTGTAAATTCATGAAATAAAAACGGACAAGAATATAATTGAAGATATGTTTTAAGAAACAACAATGCTAGGTAACCAACAAAAATTCAACCAACATCAGCCAACAACTTAAATTGGATGTTCTATTCCTTTAGATTTCGGATGCTTTATTTTTTTAGGTTTCAAATGTTCTGTTTCTATTGTTGGTTATGTTAGGTTTCGGATGTTCTATTTCTAAAAAAGTTACGAATGTTCTATTTCTTTAGGTTATAGATGTTCTATAAACAATAGTTACGGACGTTCTATTTTTTGTTGGCTAATTGTTGGTTAAAAAAATATTGGTTACTTATACTTTTTCTTTCAGAAAAGACCCTATTTTACTTTAAAATAAATTTGACTTTCAAACCATGGTTGCCTGGTTAGTTTTGCTTTCACTGATTCATGTGTATTGTTTCTCAATATTTTTAAATTTCAACTTCATCTATGAATCAGTATTCAAATAAACTAACCCAACTGAATACTAACTAGGCTGAATCGGGGACCTCTAATGAGAATCTAGTCCTCTCTCTCGATGCTTACTCAGATCCAATAAATCTGCAAGAAGCTCACCGCACTATGATAATAGATCAAGTGTAACAGAGTTTGCAGAGAAATTATGGATCTCAGATATGAAAGAGGGTAGCAGAGAAGAGTAGAATGTAAAAAGCTTAACTCAGTAGAGAATAAAGGTGAGTCTCAACTGGTAACATTTATAACAATAACAAAGGCTATATATGGAAAGCTAGTAACTAACAAATGCTATTCTAACCAATCATAGGTTGACAGCTGTACCTACTCTAACTAACTCTAAAGCTAGGTCAGTTAAGTTAACAGCTATTAGTGGTCTAAACAGCTTTTTGACACTTACTTGGATGATCGAGACCGATTAATAATATTCAATTATGAGAGTCCTTGGCAAATGTTAAAGGATAGGAAAAGGACATTTACAAACTTACCGATTGTGAGAGGTGCAGCCACTCAAGTTGGCAACGAATGTCAAAGCTTTTCTCCACTGCTGAACCTTGTCTTGTGTATACCTTTCCTCATGTTTTCTGAAAGCTTCCTTAAACTTTCCCTTTTGGTGTCGTACATCAGAAGGATCTACGTCATAGAACACCGGCACCAGCATCCCCAAACTTCCCTTCGTTTCAACGATCTTTTGGAGCTCATCCAAACACCACCCTGAGTTGGCATAATTTGGGGAAAGCACAACAACTGCGCAGAGAGAATCCTCAATTGCATGAACGAGCTGTTGAGAGATAAATTCACCCTTCCGAAGTTCTTCATTGTCTCTGAAAGTATCGATACTTCTTTTCTGCTCCAAGGCTGTGTGTAAGTGATCAGTGAAACCTAGGCGGGTGTCTTCTCCTCTAAAACTCAAGAAAACATGGTACTTCCATTTCGAGGAACCACCACCGTTCAGTGCCATAGAAAGGCTAAGTGGCTGTGGGAAATGATACCGATCGAAACAAAAAAGTGGCAGGGACTTGATATCATTCCTCTCTCCAATAATGCATGTATATGTTGGTACAATAATGCGTGTATCGGTACGATTTCAATGGTATAGGACTATAGGTACAAAACAATAGTGCGTGTACCTATACATTTATCATTGTTTCCCATAATACCCCCGAGAGGCACAAGTGCTTGTTACTTTATAAGTTGTTTGTGACTTTGACGTTGACTCCAGTCGTCTTTATTCTTTAATATCTGAGCCATCGCCAGCGCTCATCTACTTTATCTCCTCCTCGGAGGTTCCAGAAAACTCCCTGCGAGAGTCAATGGAATGACGGACATCGACCAACAGCAAAAGAATAGAAAATCAGATCTAATAAGGAGTAGCAACAATTGTAGAAGAGGAACTCAACGTCGCGGTGGTTTTGGTTTGTCATCCAACGTATAAAAGAAGTCAGTAATTCTTTCTAATTTATTTTATTTCTACTTCCTTTTTTCCTTAATTTTCCCTTGCCAAACGAGTATAGCGTAACATCTTTTAATTTGAAGATTATGTTAATTAAATAAAATTCAATGATCAGAGGGTTTAGAGATTGAGGGACACATAACAAGATATATAGTTATACAGTGGCCATAAATAAATGAAGGAAAATTTAGATAAAACCTTTAAATGAAGCAAACACCAAATAATAATATTGGTTAGTAGTTCACATGATCACATAATCGGTAGACACATACAGCAATTAACACAACTCAAATGATTATGAACTCCATCGTGTTGATCTTCGTTCCATGTAGTTGTTAATACTTGACTTGCTATATATTCTGGACTTATTTTCGGCTATCATTGTCGGAAAATTGTTTGGTAGCTATAATTAGGCAATGATATATATAACTTGCTTATTTTGGTTTTTATTTGTATTTATTATTACTGCTAGAATAAATGTATAATGTTAGATGTTATAAATATGTAATGTTAAATATTACATATACGAAATTATAAATTATAAATATTAGAATAAAGTATATTTTTTGCTATAGTGATACTTATTGCATGAACTATTTCCGTTATACATAGGTAATAATGATGGGAAACAAACCAATGCAGTAGACTCAGAAAACTGAAAAGCTATGGACCCAAACCCAAGTGATAACGGGTCTTCAAGTGAACAAATTGAGCCACAACTCTCAGGTGAGTCATTGGGGAAGGGTCATGATTTTGGGGAGGCATGCCGTTCTGAAGCTGCAGATGTTCTTTATCATGGTTTCATAGGATCAAAGGTTTATCATTACCCAAAACTATGGCACCTGAGAGTTTCAGTTATTGAAGGAGAGAACATCATGCCAGCGCACAGAGGACCAGATATAGTGAGGTTCCCTGAGTTTGTTACCAAACTCCAAGTTGGAAACTTTGATCTGAGTACTGCAATTGCTGCCCCCAGCACGACTCGAAGCTTCTCCAATCCTTCCTGGAACAAGGACTTGTCGTTTCTAATTGATGAGCCATTTGTAGATTCTTTGCAGGTTTCAGTTGAGGACCGGATGGGAGGGAGCAATAAGATTGTTGTGGCTAAGGCAGAACTTCTGATTTCTACAATAGAGAAGCAAGTTAATCAAAGACATGTAACTTCAAGTTGGTTCGATCTTAAAAGCCACTTTGAACAAGTAGGTGATAAGGAAGAGGCAAGTACAATGTTTGTTCCTCGGATTTGCCTGCAATTCTTGTTACATGAGGTCACAATGGATAATAATAAGGATGTTATTGTTCAAGGGCCAGCTGATACAAAGCTCTGGAAGCCTCAGATTGGTGTACTTGAGGTGCAAATCCTCAGTGGCTCAGGGTTTATGCCAATGCAGATAAAGGATGCTGGTCATGCAACTAGTGCATATTGTGTTGCAAAGTATGGGCAAAAATGGTTCCGAACTTGCACTGTTGTTGATAGCTTGTCACCAGAGTGGAATGAGAAATACAATTGGGAAGTTTATGATCTCTGCACCGTTGTAACTGTTGGGGTCTTTTATAAACATTGGATAATTAAGAACAACATTTATATTGGAGATTCTGATCACTGTATAGGGAAAGTAAGAATCAGATTGTCCACACTTGAAACTAATAGAGATTACATTCAATCTTACCCTATGCTGATGTTGTGTCCATCAGGAGTGAAGAAAATGGGTGAGCTTCTTTTGAGCATGAGGATTTCATGTTCTAGTGTGAATAACATGTTGCTTGTATACACAATGCCAGTGCTTCCAAAGATGCATTATTATGCGGCGGAACCCATGAACCAGGATCAACTTGACAGCTTGACTTACCAGGCCAGGAGATTATTGGGATTAAAGATGAGTAGAGAAGAGCCACCATTAGACTATAACGTGATGGTTTCCATGTTTGATTATCATCGCTGGAGCATGAGGAGGAGCAAAGCCAATTTTTTCAGGCTAATGGGCACAATCTCAGGGTTAATAGCCATCTGTAAGTTTCTGAAAAAAATCCGAGACTGGCAGCAACCAGCGCAGTCGATATTATTCCTGGCCATTTTGCTGACGCTAATGATGGTGATTCCTAATGTAATCATCTATCCCGCCATTTTGTTTTGCATGGTGTTAATGGGGCTTTGGAACTATCGATATCGACCACGACACATTCCTTCAATGGATATCCAACTTTCGTTTGCTGACTCCGCTCACCCAGATGAGCTTGACGAGGAGTTTGATACGTTCCCTACAACTTGTTCCGATTCTATTGTTAGGATGAGGTATGACAGGCTGAGATCTATAGCTGGGAGGCTTCAATCTGTAGTTGGAGATTTAGGATACATGATAGAAAAATTCCAAGCACTGTTGAGTTGGAGAGATAAGCGAGCCAGCTTCTTGTTTTTGGCGTTTTGCTTAGTGGCTGCTCTTGTTTCATATCTTGTGCCCATTCGGGTTGTGATTTCTGTCTTAGGACTGTATCTGTTGAGACCGCCACTGTTCAGAAACAAATTGCCCCCTGCAGCTCTCAACTTCTTCCGAAGAATACCATCTGAACAAGATACCTTATTTTGAAGAAGGCATGTGGCGGGGATAGTCAAGAAATCAATACAAGTTCTACACCTCTATCCTCTAAGACAAGTCCCCGAAAGATGTTATACCAGAACTAAATATTTATAGAGCTATTATTGCGGGGACTTACACACAGTCCTTAAATGTGCAGCACCTTTATTTGTGAACTTGTGCACATCAAAGTTAGTGTAGTGTGTGGTATTACTAGCTAGTTCCTGCTCAGTACAATTTTATCGTGTAGAGTAAACACCTGCGACATGTGCGAATAGCTATATCTATTAATAGTTTCAATATGGAAAATTGTAGCTATTCATTCCTTAAAATCATCCTATTACTCCAACTTTAAATTTAAACTTTTATTATAATTCTTTTTATTAAAGTCATGTTGCTATTTTTTTCTCAATTAACTGAACTTCTTTTAATTTATTACTATTAGGGAAACATTCATCTTTCTGTTTTTTTTCCCCTTCTCTCTTTCATTTCATTTCTATCCTTTCAAATCAGATCACCTACTCTCTCTTTTTATCATTTTCTTTCTCTTTTATTTGTTTACCAACGGAAAAATTAGGGGGAAAAAGAATTACTCTTAGTCATTTGTGGCTTGTAATGATAAAATCAATCACCTAGCATAACTCTTAGAATTAAATAATAAACATGATAGGAGAGGTCAGTGAAAATTCATGAAATAAAAAAGACAAGAATATAATTGAAGATATGTGTTAAGAAAAAGAAGGTATTTTACTCTAAAATGAATTTGATTTCCAAACCATGGTTGCTTGGTTACTTTCTTATTGTTTCTAAACATTTTTAAATTTCAACTTCATCCATGAATCAGTACTCAAATCAACTAACCCAATTGAATACTAACTTCCTTTTCAATTGGGCCGAATCAGGAACCTCTAATGAGAAACTCATCCTCTCTCGATGCTTACTCAGATCCAATCAATCTGCAAGAAGCTCACCGCGCCATGATGGATCTTAGAGATGAAAGAGAGCAGCAGAGAGAAGAGTAGAATGTGAAAAGCTTAACTCAGTAGAGAATAATGGTGAGTCTCAACTGATAACAGTTACAAAACAGGCTATATATATAGAGCTAGTAACTAACTAATGCTATTCTAACCAATCATATCTTGACAGCTGTACCTACTCCTTACAATTAATATCCTATTAGTGGTCTAAACAGCTTTTGACACTTACTTGATGATCCAGACTTATTAAGGAAAAAAAAAAAAATGGACAATCAATAAAAAGTAGTTAACAATCAAAAAATTTTATATTTTTTTAGAAATTGAAAATTTAAAACTTAAAGAAATAGAACATCCAATTTAAGTTGTTGGTTAACTAAATTTTTATTAATTAGGGATAAGTACTCTTTATGCCCAAAAGGTTTGAGCTAAAAGTCTTATTTGTCACAATCTTTTTTTTTTTCCTCAAAATTGCCACAGAAGTTTTCGTTATGAATAAAAAAATATATATTGGCCGTTTTACCCCCTGATTATTATTGTTTGTTAACAATATTATGAAAACCGGACCGATCCAATTTTAAGAAAAATCAAACCGGTCCGGTTGAGAAATCGGACCTTGTCAAAAATCCTAAATTCCACAATTCCCCCTCCTCCACCGTGCCTCCATCACTTTTCATTCTCACCCCCAAAACACCTCAACCTTCACACTCACAGGCTGCACAACCTTGTTGCTGCCGCCGCCTGTCCTACCGCCGTGCTTCCACTACATCGTCGTCCGATTTGTCTTCACACGCGGTGCCATGGTGTTGTCGTCTGTTTCGTCTTCGCCCGTGCTGCTCTGCCGCCGCCCGTTACGTCGTTCGGTTCGTCTGCGCCTGTCACCGTTCTACTCCCGGCCTCCGCTTGTCTTCCCTGCGTCGTGCCTCTTCGAAACCACTTTCACCGGTGAGTGTTTCTGACGCCGAAACGTCATTTGGCTCACCAATCTTGGCGAAGTTAACAGCCCCACTATGGTGATAATAGCCAAATAACCCACCTTGGTTGGCCAAGCCAAGGATATTAAACTAACCTCTTACTCTAAAGAGAGCCTAGAGGATAATAAGCACAAA